>JAUTBT010084346.1:0-12372 GCA_032361225.1 Lepetodrilus schrolli | reverse complement strand
TCAAGGCCTGATGCTACAAGTTTGCATATTTAGTTTGCATGTTACAGATTATTTGCATGGACAATGTAGAACATTTGGAGGGAGGAGACACACCCGCACGCACACACACAGACTCAGAGGCACACACACACAGACACAGAGGTGCACACACACACACACACACACAAACACAAACACACACAAGCACAGATCCCCTGGACGGATGACATACACCAAAGGTCATGAAACAGGATTAGCAATAAATGTTTGAGGGCAACATGTATAAGGGCAACAGGTATACGGGTAGCATCTAAGGGTAGAATATAAGGGTAGCATATGAGGGTAGCCTATCTGATTGTAAAAGGTCTAAAGGGAAAGCAAATTTGATTAGAATTTTATTGGTAATTTGCAAAGGGATATACATATGTTTGGAAATGTATATCTACAGTGATAGCATATGTAACTAGACATGTCAAAATTGTAGCACATCTGAGTGAAATATGGAGGGGGTGGTTGGAAATGTTTGGTAGAATACATTGTCACACATGTTTGGTAAGAACACACATCATTGAAACCTTTGGAGATGAGGGAAAGGCAAAAACCATGCAATTGGGAATATTTGGTATGTACACACACACTGGAAATACCACACTTCGTTGTGATTGTGGAAAATATCTTATTGTAGAATAATACACCATGGTTGCAGATAAAAAAAAAAAGATTGATGGTAGCACACTTCACACATGGTTAGAAATGAATGTTGATAGCAGGTGATTGGGAATGAATGGCATTGACACACATGATTAGAAATCTGGTGGTAGCACACATGATTGGGATTCGTAGTAACATACTTGGAAGGCAAAATCTTTACTCTGAAACGGAAGAGATAAATAGCATGATCCGAAATTAATGATGTTAGATGACCCTATTCAAAGTAGTGTGGTTTTATACAATAATACGGAAAAAATATACATAGACCACGTTCATGCATGACTTACCATTGAAATAATAGATCATAAAACATAATGAAATCAACACCATAATGAATACACTGATAACCATTTCAATTTAAATAACACAACCAAATCTTGAGACAATTGATATGAGCAAATCTTTGCAAAACAATTTATTAACAACTTTCATGAAGGAACACATCATGGACACTGTCCAGATAATATATTAAGTTGATAACATCCACCACCTGATCCAAGTCCAAGGTGTCCTTCCATATTACCCCAAGGTGTCCTTCCATATTACACCCAGGTGTCCTTCCATATTACACCAAGGTGTCCTTTCATATTACACCAAGGTGTCCTTTCATATTACACCAAGGTGTCCTTCGATATTACACCAAGGTGTCCTTCCATATTACACCAAGGTGTCCTTCCATATTACACCAAAGTGTCCTTCCATATTACACCAAGGTGTCCTTCTGATGGTCTTTATTCTCTATATAACAGAAGCTGCTAAGTTCTGGATGCAGTGGAAGTGAATGAACCCTGATAATAGGATGTGTCAACTGCAGGAAGGTTCATTGCGAAAAGGTCTTGTACAGAAAAGGTATTGTCCAGTAAAGCATCTTTGGGACAAGGTAATACAGCATGTAAGGTTCTTTGGGACAAGGTAATACAGTATGTAAGGTTCTTTGGGACAAGGTAATCCTGCATGTAAGGTTCTTTGGGACAAGGTAATACTGCATGTAAGGTTCTTTGGGACAAGGTAATACAGCATGTAAGGTTCTTTGGGACAAGGTAATACTGCATGTAAGGTTCTTTGGGACAAGGAAAGAATGTTTTTAACAAGGATGATGAAACATAATATTGGGCCCTGGATTAAACCACCTTTCTGTCAGTCTATGGCGATATCTACTGATGGAAGTTCTTGTGGAATGCTGTCACCTTGAAAGATGTCCCTTTATTCACTAGAGTGAAGAACATATTGGAAGGGATGGTCACAATCCTCCATTAAAAAAACACTTTTCAATTGATTTTCTTACAGCTAATAATTTTCCAGCACTGAAATTCAATACACATTCTTTAATCTTCAACACTGACATCTACTACGTTCCACATCTACTACGTTCCACATCTACTACGTTCCACATGTACTACATGACCTGTCCTTTCCCCGACCTCTGCCAAAAACCATCCTCAATATCTAGGCCATATCCATACATACATTGTCAATACAGGATGGAACCATGCAAACATCATCGTCACTTTTATGTCAGTTTCAATTAAATATCATATTACACAAATTGTATGCCATTGAATAGGGAGCTGGCTAGGTGACGAGTGGTGTGTCGACGTTATGCTAATATCATTATTCTCTATTGATTGGCTGTAGCTTAATGGATCTAACCAGCTGAGTGGTATAATAGTAAGCCGAATAACTGTGAGTTGAATAACAGTGAGTGGAATAATAATAATGGCAAGTGGTCCGATGGAATAACTTTCTGTGGAGCAACAGCAAGTGGAATAAGAACAAGTGGAATAAGAACAATGGAATAATAGCAAGTGGAATGACACTAGATTGAATAACAGCCTTTGGTCAAATGTAATAACATAATATTGACTAACAGCATGTTGGTTTTTTTGTTTGTTTTTTAAATTGGGGTTTTAAGTCGCTTTCAAGATTCTTTCACTTATATCACGACTTGTCAGTTTAGGGCAGGAGGAAACCCGCAACATCCGTAGCGCTGAATGTTGCAGTAAACCTGCGAGCACCTGCTGGTACTGAAAAGACCAAGGATGATAACTGCATTGCCACTCTACAGACATCACATCCTATCAATATCGCATCCTATCAGAAAGGTAACTTTTGCAAACATTGATGCTGGGTCCCCGGGGCGGGATTTGAACCTGGAACCTTGGCTCCGAAGTCCAACTGTTCTACCACTGCGCTACCACCCACCCCTAATGACAATAACAACACTATGTTGTAACATTTCAACAGCCCATTTATCTATCTATCTAGCCAATGATGTCAAAATTCAACGCAACATATTATAACCCATATGAGAACCCTTTATGTAATTACCCCATGTGCACCTCATGCACATTGATGTAATCCTGCTGGGTGTGTTCACTTCTTAATTATCTCCCCTTCAGTGTGCTGGACACCACAGGGGACGAGGATGGGGTCAAGGAAGGTCACGACGAGGGGGAGGTCACGCCACACCCGAGTATGGAGGAGATTCACGTGGACAAGCTAGTGTCAGCCGTGGAGGAGATCACCCGTGTCTTGACCCACACCTCACAGCTCATGGTCAGTAGCCGTGGATGCTGTGGTGTTTGTAGCCATAGTAGTGGACAGTGTTGTGTTGGTAGCTGTAGCAATGGATGGAGTGCAATTAGTAGCCATAGTAGTGGATGGTGTTATCAATGTTTGCCCTAAAAGAACAAAACCTGCATATATTACAATTGAAGCAAATTACTCGTAAAATGCATTGTAGAGGAATAAAAAAGTATGCAAAACTGATAGTTTAATTTGATTTGTAATTTTGTCACTACTAAGTTTAATTTGATATGTAATTTTGTTACAACTGTAATTTTGACACTCATTTGCAAGCCTAGGTCAAACCCTGTGTTATACGCAAATTAATGTGTCGGATAGTAGTATATATGTTAAAAACATAATATAAGGGTATTTAAGGGTCCTGTACTGGACATAACACAAGATGTGCTACTCAGCTTTCTCCCAGTGGTAAACACTCGACCATCAGCAATGGCTGACAGAGAAAAGAGGAAGTCTCATGGCCTATGGGAAGTGGCATGCGTACATGTGCGGAGCAGAGGACTATGGGTAGAAGACAGCTAGAAGTTAAATTTAGATCTGAATCTGGGGATTCCCCTGTCAGATTATCTCCAACCAGAGAAATAATGCATCTTGGGATGACTGGCTAAGTTTACTCACGAAAAGAGGAGATATTGAAAATCTCCTTTTATTAGTAGCTATGGCTCTGGATGATGTTTTATAAGAAAGCATTCCAACAATGATATATTAGGGAAAGGTGTGAGAAGTTGCCATTACCAGAATGTCTTTAACAGCCTTTGTGCTGGAGGCAGCTGAAGATGCCCTGGCTATGGAGCAGATAAAAAATATTTTTTTATGTAGTTTTGATGGATATTTTCTCTTTCTTCTTCACAGAGTCAGCCAAGACGTGGCCTCCCTGGGTCAAGGATATTCGCCACCATTGACCCGTCATTGGACCCATTGCCCAGTCTCTTTCATATTGCATACGAGTGGTTAGTGGATGGTCAAACAGCATGCTTTTCTTTCATTCATTTATATGGGGACTTATTTTTTGTGAAATTCTCTGGGACGCCATTAGAAATGAAGAAATCGTATGACTTATTTTAGAATTTATAGTCCTCGTAAAAGCATTATTTCCTTTAACTTTGTCAATGTTTTTTTTTTATGTTAGTACAGTGAACCCTCGATATACCGCCGGTTTATGGGTCCACGAAGTACCACCCGCGTTATTGCATACCAGCATTATATGGAGAGATCATGTCTTACTGTTGTTCATAGCGCACGTCAGTGGAGATCGCTGTCATAATAGTCATGGCTCAGTCAACTATGATGCTTAGTTTAGTAGATGACTAGACATGCTTAAGTATCAATCAGTCTACATACTTTGATCACAGCGTCATTTTTTGCATGAATTCAAGGGAATTCTACAACAAAGCTCACATCGACCACCATTTTGTTCGTTGTACTTGCGGTATTAAAATCCGGACAATTTGGTAGATCCTGATTAAACATGTGGCAACGCTCTATATCACTAAAAACATTGTGATTATTTATTAATTTCAATCAGCCCTGTCGCTCGTGTTTATCTCGTATTATGATCGCCATTTTGTATTTACAAAATCCATTGTACGTGAAAATTGAATAAATGCTCAGATCTATCAACTTCCTCATGGTCTCCTATTGTGAAATAGATAGCATATTACGTATTGAAGTGTACTATAGGTATTGGGTGTCAATCTAAAGAATATCACTCGGATACGGTGATCAGCATCTATCAGCAGTAGCAGATGAAGGACTAGTTCCCCACCAATGTTACACAATGAGCAGGCGTGGCATTGGACCAGTTTGCAAACCATTCTTACCCTTCATCATCTCTAAATACACCAAAGAGTTCCAAAATGTCGCTTATGACCCCAGAAAAAAAACTTGTTATGTTAATATATTTCACAATATTATATTCTATTCTTTATTGGCTGTATGTCAATAATACATTAACAATGTATTTAAATATGATGGCTGCAGGTAGACAGATATTTCACAATAGTATCATGTACATTTCATTAAATGCATAAAATAATGGATTACATTCACAGATCTTGCAAAATATTTCTTCCAATTTTATTAAATAAATAAAAGTTTATCTGCTCACATACCTACTATCCTGCACATATTTGTGGAGAGAGAAAAAACAATAACTTGTCTTTGGTTTGAATGACCTTTCACCCTGATGACCTCTTACCCCCCATGTTTCAGCCGACTGCTGGAGAGCGTGTTCGTGCTGACCTCCACCCCAGCCATGTCCAGCCAGGCCACCATCTTCGCTGCTGTCCAGAATCTGCTGCTACTGCTGCTGCGCTCGCAGCATGGGCTGCTTTTCCTGAGCTGGAAGCCTGACACAACCAATGGCATCATCAGATCTCTCATACAGATGACTGTGAGTGGTGGGGAGGGGAGACAACTGCTTGGTGTGTGTGAGTGAGTGTGTGTGTGTGTGGTGAGTGAGTGTGTGTGTGTGTGTGTGTGTGTGTGTGAGTGTGTGTGTGTGTGAGTGTGAGTGTGAGTGTGAGTGTTTTAGAATAAGATCATCTGCATCTGATCTCCTTTCTCTTCCCCAACTCACTTCAAATTATTTTATGATACTGACATTTGTGTTGCCTTTCTGTGATTCATTCTGATGATATTGATGACTTATGTGCCTTTTAAAAAAAGGAATTTTGATTTACAATGGTGAAGATGTACTTTTAGTAAGAGGCAAGATCAAACAAGTGATGATATAAGTGAAAGAATCTTGAAAGTGTCTCTAAGCCCCATTTAATTATTTTAAGTGACTCAAACACCAAATTCATATTGTATGAACCTAAAGAACCTATGATCCTACACCACGTACTGTGATTGATTTCCTTCCAAATGATCTGTTATCAATAAATTAGCTCATTTTCCGGGCAGTCTGCTAGGTGACTGCATGAGAATGTCATCACGCACTGACCAATCACAGCATACTCTTCTAACCACATGACTAACATAAACACCAGTTTGTAAACAAACATTTACCATTGGCTGTTAAAAGGATTTATTTTGATGGGTTTGCGTGGCTTATCATTCCTGAAATCTCAGATTCTTACAAATATAGCTCTATATATTACATATGAGGCTGAGCAATAATAATAACAGGCATAGGTAAAATCACCTATGTATATGAGTCCTTTTAAATAATAAAAAAAATAATTAAAGAAGTTAGTTTTGTTTTGTCAGTTTGGCAGCTGCCTTATGTTCATATTGATGTTATTTTTTTTCTTAAATTAAGAATAAAAATCACTGTTATTTTTATGTTTATCACTGTCGTATCAGGAGGAGAGCAGCGAGGAAGGAATGGAGGACATGCCAGCACGGCAGCTGGGACTAGAACTTGTGTACCACCTCCAGACCCTGCAGTACGTGGACCGACTCCTGGAGTACACCTGCCAGTACACCGGTGAGTACACCTGGCAATACACCTGCCAGTACTCCAGTCACTACACCTGTTTGTATACTGCTTAGTGAACATAAAAGTACACCAGTCAATACACTTGTCAGTGCACCCGTAAATATGCTGTCAGTACACCTGTTAGTACACCTGTTATTACACCTGTCGAGGCGGGTAGTAGCGCAATGGTTGAATGCTGGACGTCGGAGCTAAAGGTTCCAGTTTCAAATCCTGCCCTGAGTTACCTTTCTGACACGATATTGATAGGATGCACTATATGACCGTGGCAATGCAGTTATCATCCTTGGTCTGTCAATACACATGCTAGTATACCTGTCAGTACACTTATTAGTATACCTATCAGTACACCTGTCAGTATCAACACCAATGTCATCCTATTTCAGACAAGTCAATAAATCCATGTGAACTTACTAAAATGACATGGAATTAATTCTGGTTTTTCAGATGCCAAACATAGACCAGTCGATGATCCTGAACCCATGGGTATTCTTCAAAGCCTTTATGCTATGACCTTCACCTCTGTGTCACGTGATTCCATGTTCAGTTCCATGGGTGCTGTTGTCCATGTCCTCAGTCTGGACAACAATCTCTCGGTTCTACTTTCTTTCCTGGAACCAACTGGTAAGCAAGGTAAAACCTCCATTGGTATAAGGGAAATTCCACATTAAAGAATCTTAAAACGACTGTTAATTCCCAATTCAAATAACATTAACTAAGGCCATAGTTATTTGAGTCCCCGGTTTATGGATCCGTCAACCCAATCTTTTCCACTTTCGAAAATATAATTTCTGCAGATTTTGAGGCTCCAGGGTTGATCTTGTAAACCTGGGTCGCGGCTGTTTCAACAATTTCCCATTCTCATCAAGCAACCAATAAGGAAGACATATATCTAACTGTCCATTCATTCCTCAGGTAATGAAGAGCAGGATTTGAAGTTAAAGAAGTCGGTGTGCGCCGACTACACAACTCCGCTTCTGTGCCTTGTCATCAGACACTCCACCAACGTTCCCATGCTGGAGAAATATGCACCACGCATCCTGGCTATCAGCGAACAAGGTAAGAAATGCAAAAACGTTATAATTTTGAAACTCTGACATGGGGAAATCTAAGAAAAAGGAGAAGGACTGGAAGTGGGTGCGCATGCGCAGAGGCATTGGATCATGGGAATAGGGATTCCCCAAAGTTATTTTTAGAAATCTTAGATTTCCCCACATCGGAGTCTCTCAGATCAATGAGTAGACTCGTGAAAATAGGAGACAACATTAATCTCCTGTATGTTTGCATAATTGTTGTCGCATATGTGTGAAATATTTAACCAGTGACATAAAGTAATAAGTAAATCAAATCTTGGCATGATCAGCACTTATGGGTGAAAGATTCCCTCGTCTATGTTAAGCAACAACTCATTCTCTCTTGGATATCACTTTAAATCATTGGATATGGTTGAACGATTTCCGCTGCGATAAAATCACTCACTCTTATTTTCGATCACCATAATTCCACTTTCTCACCAGATTTCTCAAAGATTGGTGCTTGTGGGTGAAACATCCCCTCAGCTATGTTAAGCAACAAATCACTACCTCTTAGCATAGCCATTGCATGTTTGAAAGATTCCCGCAGAGACTTCAAGCACAAAATCTTCATTTCGATCACCATAACTTAAATTTCTTGCCAGACATCAACAGTCGCCTGGCTGAACTGGAGGAATGGGTGGCTCCGCTGAAGAAAGTGTCAAGCGTGTCCCATGACGAGCTCCCTGCTCTGATTGGTCAGTTGAAGATATACGCGGAGGACGTTCAGAAGCTACCTCCCGGCCTCATCACGACCGTCCGTATCCTGCACCACCTGGCCATACCACCCAAGAAATGCTTCCCTGATGGTAGGTCACACCTGATGGTAGGTCACACCTGATGGTAGGTCACACCTCCAGAGCATTGTTGTACGGCTGCAGTTATGTTCATCGTTTGGACAAGGGAGACAATGGTCCAGGGTTCAAATCCCATCCTGCTAGCCTGGTATCAATGTTCACGAAAGTTGCCTTTCTGCCTTTCTGGGGCTGGTGGTAGTGCAGTGGTAGAACGTTGGACGTTGGAGCCAAAGGTGTGAATTATTGTTTTACATCACAGCGTGGAGCCAAAGGTTCCAGGTTCACATCCTGTCCCGCCATCAATGTTTGTGAAAGTTGCGATGTCTGTAGAGTGGCAATGCAGTTATCATCCTTGGTCTCGTCAGTACCAGCCGATGCTTGCAGGTTAACTGCAACATCCAGCGCTATGGATGTTGCAGGTTTCCTCATGCCATAAACTGACAAGCCATGATATAAGTGAAAGAATCTTGAAAGCAGCTCAAATCTCCAATTCATATTTTAGTATTAATATTTCTAGTAGTCTCCCGCGATATAAGTGAAAGAATCTTGAAAGCAGCTCTAAACCCCAATTCAATAAACAATCTAGTAGTCTCAGTATTAAATGATGCGTGTTGGTATGAATGCTATTATGCGTTTTGTCCCTTTAGTTACATGCATATTTCCACTGTTGTACAGCTGATTTTGCCTGTGTGTTGCAGACACTCGTACTGAGCTAAAGTACCTGTACACCCTGGTGGAGATGTACAGTGAGGAGTGCTTCCAGGTGTTCCTCTCGCTCCTACAGGTCAGTCACTACTCACTAGGCATTCAACCATTCATCGGTGCATCGCGATACAAAGTTTGACGATTCACGCATCGCGAGGCTACATATTGATACACAATGATACAGATGTATTTTATTCATGGAAATATCCGGGCTGTTCCATCAGCTGTCCACCATAATGTCCAATAGATAATGGCTGAACCGATCATAAACGCACGTTGAATAAAGTAATACAGAGTAATTACCGCAAAAACGGTAAATTCATTTATTTGTTGCAAAATTAATGCCTAGATGTCTCTGCAATTAATTAAATACATTTTGCAACCGAGATTCGGCCAAATTTAATACTAAAAGGGATGGGGCCCCTGATCTCCACCTTTGGATTTGCCAAATTGTCGGTGGCAATATTTCTGCTTCAAAGCATCTTTTTCTTTTGACGATCAAACACATTATTGAGGTATCATATCGTATATTGTATCATGACACATGAATCATGATACATATAGTATCGTGAGAAAATGTATCGTTGCAGGCCTACTGCTCACCTTATCTGACTGTGGTAGACTGTCAGTGATGTCCGACTGTCAGACTATCGGTCACTACTCATCTGACTGTCAGACTATCAGTCACTACTCATCTGACTGTTAGGCTATCAGTCACTACTCATCTGACTGTCAGGCTATCAATCACTACTCATCTGACTGTTAGGCTATCAGTCACTGCTCATCTGATTGTCAGGCTATCGGTCACTACTCATCTGACTGTCAGACTATCGGTCACTACTCACACATGGACAGACAGATGGGACGGGTGATAGCACAAAAACCCTAGGTTCAAATCCCATCCTGGGGCCCAGCATCAATGTTTGCGAAAGTTACATTTCCGATGCCATCATGGTAAGATGTGCTGTCTGTACCATGGCAATGCAGTTATCATCCTTGGTCTGTCAGTATCAGCCAGTGCTCGCACGATATAAGTGAAAGAATCTTGAAAACTGCTCTAAACCCAAATGGTTTTTTTTAACATAAAAGAAAAACATTCATCTGTCTACATATGCATGTATGTGCTTACACACACACACATACACACACACACACACACACACACACACACACAGAGAATGTTGATCTAAGAGTGCAGTCACTGTTACAGAAGCTCAGCGAGACCCTACTACGCCCGTGGCAGCATGGAACACGACCAAACAATGAGCAGGTGGACCGCTACCTGTCAATCATCCAGCCGTCAATAGCCATCGTCAAGAAGACACTGGCCTTTCTCATTGAGGGCAGAGGGGTCGAGGTGCGTGTACACACTCTTAATTAACCATCTCCCTGCTGGAGGACACTGGAGATGCCCCACAGCATTGAAAATGTTAATGAATGTTGAAGGGAAAGTCCAGTTCAACCCCCCACAACTCCCCTACCCACACACCCGACCCAATAGTTTAATATTAGAGTTTAGCGGAGAGCGTGACAGGTGTTTATTCATCTGTAGTTAAACCAATGAAAATAGGCATATACAGACACGCCTCCTACAGGTAAAGAGGCCTAATGGCCCACAGTGTACTCAGTTGCAGTATGGTAGAGTATACCACTTGTTACACATGATGCATTTTTTATGACGTTTATGCTATCCTCTATCCTAATATTCCTGTTGCCTGTTTGTTACTGATTATCTGTTACTGTTTCCTGTCAGTTCAAGGACATGACAGCTCTGCCAACGCTGTTTGAACTCCACACAGTGTTGTGCTCCGTGCCTATCAGTGTTATGCACAGCAACAGAATCACACAGGTGAGATCATGAGCTCCTCCTCCAACTTGTCATTCAAGTGTCAGACACATAGTTCTGATGTTCTCAAAAATATTCCACCTGTGGAAAAAGTTCCTGTTGTGTTGGTCAACTTCTGTAGATAGTAGAGTTTTCAGGTTGGGATAACCTAAATAGAATCCAAACTGCTTTTGTGTATTACCATTGGCATAATGGCCATTTTGAAAATGTAAAAGGTTGTATTTATGTAAATTATACGTGTGTATTTTATCACTGCAAAAAAAGTTAATTTGTTTTACAGATTCAAAAGGATATAGTAGGAGCCATTTTGGCGTATACACAACCAGCATTGAACCATGAAAACACAGAGGATGGTATGTATGTGGGAATGTAGCATGACATTTGCAAAGTATCAATATTAAGAACTGATATTGTCATGCCTGTTTATTATTAGCAATGACATTGCTCTCTTTTACCTAGTTTGATATGTTAATATCAGAGCTAACCTTCTAGTGGTTGAACAATTGCATAATGGGTTGTATAATCCATTGAAATGGTCAAATGAGTGCCTGCTGGCTGGGCTGCGTTCAGATGACAATACATATCACTAAGTATCATGTGTAGTACTATGCAAGCCGTTCAGCCAGCAATCCGTAGTGATATGTATGAATACATTTCACTACGGGTTTGGATCGCATATTCATTTGTAGGAAAACATAAAGCATGAAGCGAATGGACTGAACGTATACGCAAACCGATTTCCTGCTATTTTCCTACTAACTCGAGCTACGACATGTAGAGAAAAGTAGTGTAGTTTAGTGTATGCTATGTATTGTCGGCTGAACACAGCCTTGGATTAATATGTTGTTGCACTTTTAGTATACATCTACTACATAGAGGATAGTGCATTAGAGATAATATTATAGTTGTTATTTAAAAAAAAAAAAATTATTATTATTATTATTGGTATTATTATTATTATTATTATTATTCCTATATATTTTTATTCCAGCCTTGGCTCAGAGTCTGTGGACGTTGATGATGACTGAGTTGTTGAAGTACACTCTCAAAGTGCCATATACTTACCTGAGTGGCCTGATCCTTTGGTCAGAGTTACTTCCCCTTCCTCTCCCCCTGCAGACTAAAGAGGTATGTACCGTAGTTCATAACCACAGGGGCGGGTGGTAGCGCATTGGTAGAACAGTTGGACTTCGGAGCCAAAGGTTCCAGGTTCAAATCCCGCCCCGGGGGCCCGGC
>JAUTBT010084345.1:0-10635 GCA_032361225.1 Lepetodrilus schrolli | reverse complement strand
TTGTTTATAAAAGCTAGTGTCTCTGATATTACTTGTTTATAAAAGCTAGTGTCTCTGATATTACTTGTTTATAAAAGCTAGTGTCTCTGATATTACTTGTTTATAAAAGTTACGACTACGGGATGTCGTGTCTACATACGCGGGCAAACGATCCGTACAATCCATCATTGCTGATGTGCAGGGTGAACGTAAAATTGACTTCCTTGGCAATTTCCTTCAGCATATCCATGCAATACCCTGTACAGCATTTGGTCATCATCTCACCTAAATACAACAACAAACCATAATTACCATCTACACGTGAAAACTACAACCTGTCTCAATGCATAGCTTTTGTGAATGTTTTTATAATAGTTGCATGTTGACTGCACAGATTTACAAATACCACCGTCATCTATAGTCGCAGTAGGTGCTGCAAGTGGGTCACGTTTACTTTTAGAATTTCCAAGAATTTCCCAGAATCTACAAAATTCTGGTGATAGCCAAACATGAGTACTAGGCCTTGGGTTGACTAAACTCCAGATAAAATCTTAATACGCCATTAATACGGATCGTGTGCTTAAATCTCTGTTCGATTCAGAGATGAATCATGTTGTTCAGCATCGTCCACACGTTATAGATCGCGATACAATGTAAGTCACTGTGTATGTTATCACTAGAATCATTAAAAAAGGGTATGTCTAAAAATAGAATTTGACCCACTTATGCTCGCTATAAAAAAATTATAATGAAATTAGAATAGACATAATTCAGTAATTTAGGAATATCACATGCCATTCTTTTATTGCAATGTTATTGCACACACATTGAAAAGTGAATTTGCAGCTATATTACCAATTGATAAGAATTCATCATCTGATAGCATAAAACTAGTTTTAACAAACTATTTTTTGTCATCAATGGTCATCTGTCTACCTGTGGAAGTATTTTTGTGAGAACATGGGAAGACCTCCTTCGTTTCATGTTTAGGACACGTTCCATCTGGCATTGGATCCTCAAACTCCACGAAGGGCATCTCTGTGATGGTCACAATCTGCAGACAGTCAGACAGTGGTCAGTATTGTCAGATAGTGGTCAGTATTGTCAGACAGTGGTCTGTATTTCCAGATAGTAGTCAGTATTGTCAGACAGTAGTCAGTATTGTCAGACAGTGGTCAGTATTGTCAGATAGTGGTCAGTATTGCCAGACAGTAGTCAGTATTGTCAGACAGTGGTCAGTATTGTCAGATAGTGGTCAGTATTGTCAGATATTGGTTAGTGTTGTCAGACAGTGGTCAGTATTGTCAGACAGTGGTCAGTATTGCTAGACAGTGGTCAGTATTGTCAGACAGTGTCAGTAATGTACAGTGAATCAATAAAAAGGTGGACCATATTCGTAACATCCAGGGTTAAATCAAAAAAATGGAAAAGACATTATTGACTAATGATTTATATCGGTGTACATGAGATGGGGATGTAGCTGAGATGGTATAAAACTTTGGATTAAATATATCTTGGATTAGAGTGAAGAGCTTCACACAGTTTTCCAAACTATTTCAGTAATATTGCAATGAGCTGCTTATAATGGGAGGAGAGCCTGTGCAATTAAACAGAAAACTAAGAATACATTAGGTAGCGGGTTCCGAAAATCTGACTTACAATAAATTGTAGCTACAACTGTTCTGTGTAAGTCAAATACTTACTGTCAAGTTTCGAGAAATCTTCTGACCTTTCGGTCTAATCTTGACCCCTCCTGGCCATGTTATTTCATGCATCATCCTCAGAGGCTCCTCAATAGGCTGGAAGATAAACCATACTTTCCTTGACTAAGGAAGCCAGTAGAGGTATGCTTGTCCTGTAGTCAACACGGCCCGTTCCACAGAACGATCGTAGCGTAAGTCACATATATTAACATGAAGCTACGACTCTTGTAGTGCTACAATCGATCTGTGGAATGTGGGCCTGAGGTCTTTACAAAGTGTAGAAACAGACAAATGTACTTCCACCAGTTCAGGAAATCTACAACAAGTATGGCAATCTCTGGATCTGGTATTTGAAAACATAGACATTGATAACACAGCGAAGAATGTCCCTATTTCGATAAACGTGATAAACTGCTAAAATACTTTCTTCTTTGTACAAGTTTATCATACCTTAATATCTCCAAACAGCCCCACAGCAAAGGCTTTACCGTCTTGGTTGATATTCCGTATCTCGTATGATGGGTTCTGTCTGTCGCCCTGCTCATTGAACGACACCAGACCAGTCTCAGCTCCAACCAGCTTCGTTCTCCTCAGCACGCTGGAAAAATATTTTCTATTTTATCTCTACAATTATCAAGCATCATATTATACTTCTTATTATATTAATTGAAAATTTAATTAATTCCATGCATCAACAAAATTCATCACCATCAATAAACAGATTACCGATCCAATTTGACATTGCATGTGAATTCAATACCATACTTGTGAAGTAGTACAAAACTGTGTACATGGTTACTGATAGCTACTTCAGTAAAGCAGATAATAATATTACTGATAGCTACTTCAGTAAAGCAGATAATAATATTTAAAGGACAAATGGTGCATAGTGGCCAGGTTGCTGATAAACCTCAAAGTCATACAGGTAAACAAAGAATCTCATAATAGTTCTACAGGTAAACAAAGCATTTCACAATATACCTACAGATAAACAAATTCAACTCATGCTAGTTTTACAGGTAAACAAAACCAACTTGTGATCATCCTGCAGTTAAACAAAGCATTTCTTAATGGTAAGCAAAGCTGACTCATGATAGTCCTACAGGTAAACATAGCAACACGGCCGATTCACAACAGTTCTACAGGTAAACACAGCAACACGGCCGATTCACAACAGTTCTACAGGTAAACATAGCAACATGGCCGATTCACAACAGTTCTATATGTAAACAAAGCCAACTCACGCCATGACTTTGATTCCATCCACCCAGGTCTGCATGTCCTGACAGGCGGTGGGCGGCGGTTCGATGGTGTCCGTCTGGAGAATCTCCGCGAAGGCTTTGCCCACCACGGACACACTGTCCTTGATGTGCGCCTCCTCATCCGTGCCGTTGTTCAGATACACTCCCAGGAGACCTGTAGACACACGTGTATTGTAGTGTACTGTAATTACCATAATATTGTAGTGTACTGTAATTACCATAATAATGTAGTGTACTGTAATTACCATAATAATGTAGTGTACTGTAATTACCATAATAATACAAACAGGAGAAAATAATTAGATTTGAAGCAGTTTGAATTATTAGAAACATTCAAAAATTGAAAATGATCAGATTCGTATAATCAGGCCTCAAAGTTACAAAGTTTTCCAAGGAACCATTTGGCTCCTGCAGATCCAGAAACACTTACAACAAGTGAAATACTGGTCGCCAAATGCAAAATTAGGTCGCCATGGCTCCCAAATTACTCGCTAAATTGAACCCTGATAATTATGGACAAACAAATTAAAGTAGCAAAAAAATGGTTGGAAATAAAATGGTAAATAAATGAAGGATCTAAAAAAATAATATATATACCGTATATATTATTGTGTTTGAATAATTACAAAAATTAGAACAAAATTGTCATGTTCGTAATTTTAAGGTCGGAAATATTTGGGGGGATGATTAATTTAGGTGTACAAACTATTAGAGTGTTCTATACAATACACCTGCCTAGTCCTGTTGTACGTGTGTATTGTACAGTGTTCAAATAATTAAATAATTATGATTTGACCAAACTGGTCATTTTTGTATTTTTAGGTTAAAAATTAATAATTTCATTGAACACTATATATTCCTCCATTATTGTGTTGATGTAGCAAAGCGGTATACAACTAACCAATGGGTGCATTGTACGCTTTAAAGGCCAGCTCCGTGGAAAACCAGGCATAGTCCTCCCGTGTTAGTCCCAGAGTCTCCGCATCGCTGAATAGTATCTCCGCATCCTCTGTTCTGTAACCATGGCAACCAATTGGTTTTTATTTCACGGTTGATATTGTAAGAAACAAAATGTTCTTGAAATAATAAAGATATTATTATTATTATTACTATTAATTATTATTATTATTATTATTATTAATATTATTATCATTATCATTATCATTATCATTATTATTATTATACAACACTGAACTCACTTCCATGTGATATAATATTTATTAAGTTTTCTAGTACCTGTCTTGCTACCAAAAGCATTCACTTTATTTAGTTCATAAAAGTCTTATCACATGGAAGCTCATTTAGTATTTTCTATATTTAAGGCAAATAAATACTAGCAGAAGAATATTCAGTGATAAATTGCAGGTATTAAATTCCTATTATGCTATATCAGCCTATGTTAACTTTGTAAAATGGGCAGACAACTCACGATGCCGACAGGAGGATGACGCGAGACTGAGCTTCGATAATTCTCCAGACGTCGTTGGTGTAGTTCTTCTGGCCTGGTATATACTTGACAGTCTTTTCAATCTGAGAGTACATAGTTTACAAAATAATGAAAGCATTCATGACATGCACTATAATAATAATAATAATAATATTAATAATAATAATAATAATAATGTGAACATTTATATTGCGCCAAATCCACATTCTAAAGCAAGCTCACAGAACTACATGATTACCCTGGTCAATGGATCAGTGTGCTATGAACATGATGGAGCACATGGAATAAAGCCTGCCATTTGTCAAGGCTTTCTCATTATGTAAGTAATATATTCACCGCTGGTTGAATTCATTTGTGAAGATTATCATCAACACTGTAAAGATTGTTAAAAATATAATATTCATCAATACAAATGAACATGAATTTTGACAACCAAACATTAAATCAGGACACCTTTTCATGAATTTAATTGTATCCACTACTAGACATACAACCCTCTTGCCAGTTGCAGGTAGTATCAATCTCTACAATAATTATTATACCATTTACAAGAGGGTTATAATTTCATGGAGGATATCAGGATATCAGGACATATAGTATGTGCCCAGACTGGTAAGTTTCCGAGAGCTACCTTTATTTTACGAGGTTCTGCCAGAGTCTGAAAGCGACTGAGAATGGCGCGGCCCTCTTCGTCCGAGCTGTGAATAAAGATGACTTGGTTCCACTCAAAGTACTGCAGCAGAGCCATCCACACGTCAGCCTGGGCGAAGTACGGAGGAACTGTCCGCAGAAACGTACCATGGACGTTCTGAAACAGAAGTTACATTGACTTTTACATTTCACAACATTTAAACTTGTTATACACTACATGAACAATGAACCATTCTTTCATTACATTATTTACATTTAGAATTGAAACAAAAAAATACACTGTGAATACCATGGGTAGATCATGCAAATTTCATGGATGACAACTTTTAAAAACATTTTATGATAGTAAATGGTGCACTAGTAGAAAAAGGCAATAAACTGTAAGCACTGATGATGCAACCATCGGAAGACAGCATTGTGCTATTAATACATGTATGACACCAAGGAATTCATTTAGTTTACTCTTTCCTAAATCTCCAAAAATGAAATATAGGTCCATCGACATGATCAAAATATGCATGATTTACCGATAATAGTGCCAACAATGGATCCATTTATAGTGCAGCATGATTGGTCAATAATACAGATCCACCAATGGCGCCTGGCACAGATATGTGACCTTTTTGTCTCTGGCAACACAGACGTGCTATTTGTTAGTTAACTGCTATAAGTGAAAGAATCGTGAAAGCGTCTCTAAAATAAGTTACCTGATCTGAGAAGGCGCTGTCTCTGGCGGCGATCCCAATGACAGGGATCTTGTAGAAGCCGCAAGTGTAGGAAACGGATATCGGAGACTGGTCGCTGGCATTTGGATGACTGGCGATGACCGTGTAGACATTCTGAGGCAGCAGTCGGTCGCACACGTCCAGGGCTGACCGGATCGGGTTGGCGTCCATTGCAATGGACGTGGAATTGAAGTACACGTCATCGTAGTGCAAGGTGTTCAAGTGATCGACTGCCGTCTTGAAGATTTCCTGGTTTCTCTCGGAGCTGAGAGCAGCGCCGAGTGTAATCGTCTGCTTGGCTGTGACGGTGTTTGACAGAGCGAAGAAGAGGAACATAATATGTGACTTCATTGTGGAGGGCGTAGAGATGGACGACCACATTGACTGGTGACTGGAGGCTTTCTTTACATTGTCTGTTTACGAATCCTCTGGAGAAAAATAAAAGATAAATGAAGATGAAGAAAGAAACTATTAATTCTTGTGAAATGGATAATAAACAAACAAGTGATGTTATGCTTTATCTATGATAGTTCAAGACAAAACCATTACATTTTACACTAAACATGCTCTAGAAGATTCAAATGCATACTTTATTTCAGTAAGTAAATACTAACTTAAAAACATTGAATACATGCTGTCATTAGTTTTGATATTCATCCGATAGCTGCTTCTAAGACAACACCAACTGACCAGAGCAGTTTGGCCTTTTTAGTAGCACAAAACAACATAAGTCTTTCTGTACATGTCTTCTACATTCTTATCTGTTTGAACAAGCTGTGTAATATATGTACAGTAATTTGATATGGATACCATAGCCAGTTTGGCTTACAAGTTACATTGATCTCTATCACTGTCACCTGCAATATGGTATGGTACCAATGGTATGTTTGCGTGTAATTAACATACCAGTTGTTTTACTGTTGTACGTACCACTACACCAATAGTCGAGGTACTACTGAGCATAAGTACTTATTCCTGTATACCTTACCAGCCGTAACATGTGTAACTGTGAATATGTACAGAGATACTATTAATAGTGACCAACCACACATATCCTTAATCAAAATTATACGATACCTCCTAAAATTATCCTCTGAACAGATCTTATTATGATGAAAACCGTGTTCAGAGTTGTGCAATACCATATGCACGGCATTCCTCTGTTTATTACTGCTGGGACTAAATGTGCAGATCATAACAGCGGAAATAATTTCTCTGAATAATGTTATGATCAGCCATCCATTCTTGGCGGAAGTCGTGTAAATAACAGAATCTGGTTGGCACCAAGCCTAGACCTCATTATATATTCACAAAGTTCAAACCATTACAAACCTGTTCGCACTATATGGGCACACATGCATGAACGTCCTAGTACGCTAACGTGTTAGTAAATAAGATCAAACGTACCAAATATCTGGTTCCATCGCCGCTATGGAATAACATGGCACCAGCTTTCCTCCATGTCTGTGATAAGCCTCGTTATCAAGCCAGTACCGGCAGTCGCAGTATAATGAGGACTATCGATTTTCTGCCGTACCTCGTTAAAGAACCACGTTCTCTAAATGTTACAGCTGCTATGCATAATTGCATTCCCAACTAGATTTACATAGCACGTGTTGATTATATAGGGCCTGGTGGACATGTGCATTTACTGTGAAGAACGTCAGAATTTTTCAAAACCAAAGGAAACCGATATAATATGAAATATAGCAAGTGTTGGAAAATAGGCACACTAAGAATGTCATTTGTGATCTGTTTGCCATGATATGCAAGTTCTATCGATAGGTTATAACAATGTATCTACCTCGTTATACGGTCTGCTGCACAGACTGTAATGAGGCCATATTGACCTCAGATCTGTGCAATGGCATCAGTGGCTATATGTAAATGCCATCAACCATTGTGTGGGAATGTTATTTATCACCCAATACTGTCTTTTCACAGTAGATATCGCCTTCAAATAACAAGCGATATCGCTTTCAAATAACAAGCGATATCTACAGCAGTAGATATCGTTTGACCCGATTCTTGATGTATTTGATTGTTTATTCGATTGTTCTACCATTGT
Organism: Lepetodrilus schrolli; assembly: GCA_032361225.1. Taxonomy (NCBI): domain Eukaryota; kingdom Metazoa; phylum Mollusca; class Gastropoda; order Lepetellida; family Lepetodrilidae; genus Lepetodrilus; species Lepetodrilus schrolli. The sequence continues at coordinate 2,800 of JAUTBT010084345.1, read as the reverse complement.
GATGTCATGCTGTAGATATCGCTTGACCCAAGTATTTGATTGTTCAACCATTGTGATGTCATTGCTACAATTGTGATGTCGTAGCATTGCTATGATGTCACAGTGCAAATGCACTGCAGCCTAAAGATTTGACGTCACAGTAACATCTTTATGATGTGGCATGTTGATATACTAGTATTTGATATTCCAAGACACTTGGGTGAGATTCTCTATATATTACCCCACTCTGTCATATTGAAGCGATACATACGACCTGTGACATGAAACTGCTGACAATCACTTCACTTCGTGGTGTATTGTGTATTGTGATGTCACAGAGGTCCCTATCTCAGCAGAGAATCTGATTACCTTTGATGAAAAAGCATGTCAATTTTACATCTACTTATTACTTGAATTACTCGCTGAAGCTTGTGCATAAAAATTATTACTCGAGACATAAAGTTGATATTAAATAGAACATTGTGTAATATCCTCTATATATTAATTCAATTAGCATGATTAATGAATATGGTAAAATACATTGATGACTAATTTTCCTGTGTTCCAGAAAATGGTGGAGGTGTTGCGTATTAAAGAGGAGAAGCGTGGTTTCAGTGGGCAGCCAATCAGAGTGAGTCGGCAGTCGGCCATCTTCTCCAGGAATCATGTGACACTAATGTCATCCTAGAAGCCATCACCTGGCGCCAAGATTATTATATTATTATTATTTTACCATATTTATATAGCCCCCTTTCCATACTAAGTATGTTCAAGGGTGCTTTACAATGTAAACATACCAGACTAAAATATTGTAAACTGATTACAGTTTTATATGTTGATTTGTGAACAAAACATTGAGTTCACAATCAAGAACTGTTCGTGATTTTGGGGCCACCCAATGTAACACACCAAGTTTGCCAGCCCGGTGGCCACCCAACGTAACACACCAAGTTTGCCCAACATAACACAGCAAGTTTGCCAGCCCGGTGGCCACCCAACCTAACACAGCCCGGTGGCCAGCAACTGTTTCACTGTCCAACTACTGCATGAATCACAAGCACTGTGATATGGCATATCTCGTTGCCTCCGGCAGTGGAGAGGTTTAACTAGTAGCACAACATAGCTAATGCAACCTGTTTTTGATGTCCTATATTTTCCCCACAGAGTTTAGAAGAAAAGTGAAATCACAGTGATTTATTGACCAGTGATAATGTTTGCTATGAACACGCTTTCTATACATTATTAATATTATTATCATAATGATTATTATTATTAATATTATTATCATTATCATTATCATTATCATTACTACTACTATTACTATTATTACCACAATTTTTTTATGAATAGAAGAAGTCGGCCATGAGGGAGAAGTGCGGTAGAGAACATCTGAGATTTGCCAAGAAATGGGGGCCAGCTCAAAGGATCGACTCTCACAACGTGGACGACCTCATCAGGTAGGTGTCAGACAAAACATGACCTCAATAAAACTTAAGTCTTCGTGTCTATTTGTGTTTAAAATGAGAAATTTGGTCACATTAGTTATAGTTTGTAAAAAAGAAATTCACCAGTCAAAATACAGTTAACAATTTAGTGCAACCACAAGATTTAACATGAATACAATCTATATATTTAACAAAACACTAGGATATGGAAATTAGTGTATAAAATGAATTAACACGACTTAAATGTTGCCATAATTGTACTGAAGACCCGCACTGAGGATTCAAGTGGATCATTTTGTTTCTCAGGACAAACTCCCGTCGGTACACGCACATCGCAAACAGCGGTGTGACGAGGTCAGAGAACCTGACAGGATGGCTTGTCTCCCCTGAATACGAAGGTGACGGTGAAGGTCACATGTTCCAGCTGCCTGACCAGGTAATGCAGTCTGCTATGGTACATGACGATCTGGCTGGGTTGGAGGAATGTTACAAGAAGGTGTGCAAGGTCAGAATGAAATATAATAATAATAATAAAATAATCTATTTATATAGGGCTGAGTTACAGCTAGGCTGCTATGGAGCGGTCCTCTGTGAACAGTCTCCTCACCAGTATTCCAACAACGTACTTCCCTGTGGGTTTCATAGTAGTGAATAATTATCTGTACATGTACAGACTTGTGTACAGACTTATGTACAGACTTGTGTACAGACTTGTGTACATGTATGAATGAGTGAGTGTATTTAATGTATGAATGTATGAGTGAGTGAGTGAGTGTATTTAAGATTGTCCATATCTACACAGACCAGACCTTTTACAGCACACCCTCTGCTATTTTTGATGGAAGCATCGTATAATACTTGTTCTAGTCGCATATTGAGGCCTTGTTTTGGGTAAATATGTGAAATTGATGTAACTGCTTCAAACTTCAACATCAATTTAGAGAATAAATGGAATTAAAAGTTACTGTTGTTCGAAAATGTATACTTACCACACCCTGTGCTGTTTTTCAAGTCAAAATGAAGACATTTATGTTAATAAAATGTAGTTTTATGTAAACACTTCTGTTTAGTCCAATACACTTCTGTTTAGTCCAATACACTTCTGTTTCTGTTTAGTCCAATACACTTCTGTTTAATCTAATACACTTTTGTTTAGTCCAATACACTTCTGTTTAGTCCAATACACTTCTGTTTAGTCTAATACACTTCTGTTTAGTCCAATATATTTATGTTTAGTTCAATACACTTCTGTTTAGTCCAATACACTTCTGTTTAGTCCAGTACACTTCTGTTTAGTCTAATACACTTCTGTTTAGTCCAATACACTTCTGTTTAGTCTAATACACTTCTGTTTAGTCCAATATATTTATGTTTAG
>JAUTBT010084344.1:0-12374 GCA_032361225.1 Lepetodrilus schrolli | reverse complement strand
CTACCATATTAGACATGATGTATACTGCGACTCCTACCATAATAGACATGATGTATACTGTGACTCCTACCATAATATACATGTATACTGTGACTCCTACCATAATAGACATATATACTGTGACTCCTACCATATTAGACATGATGTATACTGCGACTCCTACCATAATAGACATGATGTATACTGTGACTCCTACCATAATATACATGTATACTGTGACTCCTACCATAATAGACATATATACTGTGACTCCTACCATATTAGACATGATGTATACTGCGACTCCTACCATAATAGACATGATGTATACTGTGACTCCTACCATAATAGACATATATACTGTGACTCCTACCATAATAGACATGATGTATACCGTGACTCCTACCATAATATACATGTATACTGTGACTCCTACCATAATAGAGATTATGTATACTGTGACTCCTACCATAATAGGCATGATGTATACTGTGACTCATACCATAATAGACATGATGTATACTGTGACTCATACCATAATAGACATGATGTATAATGTGACTCATACCATAATAGACATGTATAATCTGACTTCTACCACAATATACATGTATGCTGTGACTCCTACCATAATAGACATGATGTATACTGGGACTCCTACCATAATAGACATGATGTATACTGTGACTCATACCATAATAGACATGATGTATATTGTGACTCCTACCATAATGTATACTGACTCCTATTATAACTATGAGAACTATGTATACTGCGACTACTATGGCCCTGTTTGTTTCACTGCAGTACAGTGTTCTGTGTACTCTGGACACGCTGTTTTGTCAAAGGAATGAAACTGCACCGTCTGTGCGGTCTGTACTCGCTAGAGAGGTGGTGCAGGCCACACAGGGAAAGTACAGCAACGTCACACATCTAACAGCACTCATTGTTGCCATTTTGCTTGTGCGAGACGTGTGTGAGACGTGTGTGAGACGTGTGTGAGCTGTTCCTTTCACTCAGTACAGCGACGTCACATATCAGTCCGAGAACTAGTGTTGGGAATCAGTTGGGATAAAAACCATTTCAATAGAATATGTGAAACCAACTTCACAAAAACTTATTATTCTATAATAATTTGAAAGTTCAAAAAAAGAAAATTTCACATGTACTATTTTTAGAATAATATTCACGTCAGTCGATTGTGACAACTTGTAATCGATTGTCGCGTCGTGTGAAACCAAGTTCACAAAAACCTTATTATTCTATGATAATTCGAAAGTTAAAAAACTATTTTTTTTCACTTGTACTATTTTAAAAATAATATTCATGCCAGTCGATCATGACAACTTGTAATCGATTGTCGTGTCGCTGAAGGGCAACGTCGAAAATTGATCGTTGGAACACCACCGTCGAGAACACTTTGCACAGTTGAACTGAACGCACCCCCTCGTACTACCATTACGGACACTACGTATGTACGTCGTGACTCCTACCATTGTGGACACTACGTATGTATGTCATGACTCCTACCATTGTGGACACAGTGCATGCTGTGACTCCTACCATTATGGACACTGTGTATACTGTGGCCGGATTTCTTGGACGAGGACCGGGAGTGGTTGGAGGCGTCGGCGGCGTCATCGTGGTAAGCTTTGTCGGCCTGCTGGTTGACTGCCACCAAGGGGTGGGTTGATGCACTGGCGGAGCCTGCAGAGTGGAGAATGGCATCGGCTACAGCTACACCTAACATACGCATAGGTGGCATAACCCTCTCCCTGCTGGAGTAGGCGTAGGCACTGTCACTTTAGGGCATCCCCTGTTGCCTCCAGCAGGGAGATGGTTGAACTGGCTGAAGCAATGTCAGCTACATTCAGGAATGTGAGAATACATGAATGATACTATTTTGTTTGTTTATAAATTGCAGAAACAATCAGAAGTTACTATAATATTGTATTGTGGCAATATTATGAAATAAGCCGAATTTATGAAAAATATAAAAAATATAAAATAAGATTTCTGACAATTATCCGACTATTTAATGTTTTTTTGGTTTGGTTGGGGTTTTTTGGTTGGGGTTTTAAGTCGCTTTCAAGATTCTTTCACTTATATCACGACTTGTCAGTTTAGGGCAGGAGGAAACCCGCAACATCTGTAGCGCTGAATGTTGCAGTAAGCCTGTGAGCACCGGCTGGTACTGGCATTGCCACTCTACATACAGCGCATCCTATAAATATCGCGTCAGAAAGGTAACTTTCGCGAACATTGATGCCGGGCCCCCGGGGCGGCATTTGAACCTGGAATCTTTGGCTCTGAAGTCCAACTGTTCTACCACTGCGCTACCACCCAGTTATATCCTAAAATGATGACTGTAATAGGAAAAAACTATCATTTCTACCCTATTAATAACTTTTATTCTGCCTAGTTTGTTCCTGATTTAACACCAACAGCAGTATTTCAGTCATAGTGCAGTGTTCTCCTTACAAATCGTGCAAGAGTGTGCGACTTACTGCTTAACATCGCACCGAGAAAGTTGTGGAATAAATATTATTACTGTACAAGTTCTGCCGACAATGTACATCAGTATTTTTAACTTCATAGCATGCCCATGAGTATGATTGCAAATTGCTCATCATCAAGTCCGAGGAATAATTTGTCAATATTGATAAGAAGCTACTACAAAATTGCATAACTGTGGGAAAGTAATTTGCATTGACATTTGCAGTGATTATAACATACAATTATAGCAATTGATTCCCCTTCTGTGTTACATATGGCCATCAAAACTGTGTACATTCAAAAGAACGAATTTAGATAAAAGAAAAAAAACACATTATCAACGATCGATACATTTTTACACGTTCCCAAACAATTTTTACAAGTGTGTAAAATGCAGAGATATATAAACAGCATTCCCATGGCGATATCATGATAACACATTATTTACTTTATCCACAAAGAATTCGATTAAGGTTACTTGACTCAGTTTGATTAATAGGGTGGTGAATATGTTTTTGCAAACTACTAATACTAATGGTGATGTTTCAGGTCTGTATTACTGGACATCAGTAACCATTTCATCAATCTATCTATGGAAAATACTGAAGGTCTATGAATGCTAAGATTTGGCATGGTAAATTGTAGATTCTATAATAAAATTCTTCATGTCAATGAGATTTATTTTATATAACGAAATATGGCTAGTTGACTAGTAGTCTATGAGACCATCCTACACATTACTGACAACATCATCATCCTGTCAAATTAGCCATGAATATATATGCATATTACATGTATATATACCAATCATAATTTCTGATAAAGAACCAAAATTGCTTGGTTTTTACCAAAAGTTTCAAGCTGAAAAACAACATTCATATTAAAAGATTTAAACAAAAAGTTCATAAAATAAGCTCATGATGCTGAGAATGGAAAATGGTCAGGGTTTAAGGTCAGTGACCAGGCCCCAAGGTTACCAAACATTTCTGATGGATTTCATATTCAATACAGATTTTAAAATGTCGCTGGGATTTGAAAGATGAAATCACACTCCAAAAGGTTTGGTAACCTCTAGCCCAACTCTGCTAAATCTATCTTGTAGATCAGAGAAGCAATCAAAACACAAACTGTAAGTAGGCAAAAATAGGTATGCAAAATCAAACATGACTTTTTGGTTGAAAATCTTCTTCTTTTGTTTTTTTAACCATCTCCATGCTGAAGGCAACCGTAAATGCACTAAAGAGCTGTACCTGTGTCTAATCCAGCAGGGAGAGTGTTAAAGAAAAGCATCTCGCACCGGTTTATACATTCTAGTAACATGAGTAATAAAAACAAACTTCATAAAACAGCTTAATGAAAACGACAAAGCACATGTAACAGGTAATCTCTCTGATGCATCAGATAATGGGACAAGTCTGCCAGACCCATATATCAACAATAGCACAATACACAATAGGTCCACAGAGTGAACAATACATACATGGTACATCAGTACATACACAGCCAAAGTGGTGGCATGGAAGTGTGATGGATGATGATGATAATACATACATTAACGACAGAGTCTCCTCAGTGTCATGCATCTAAATGAAGGAACATAGGCAACTGAAAACATGGAAACAAAAACAAAAAATGGCAGCACACGGTCAAAAAACATAAAACCAAGCGATCCACCAAGCACCCACTAAGGACAAACTGTCGCTGTTGAAATCTCGGAAACAATTTGTTTTGGTGGTGACATGCCATTTCACAAGGTTCAGAGTTCATGGTATGGCCTTGACCCCGAGCAAGTCGGCTACCAAATCCCAGGAGACGAAGGCAGACCAGTGAAGAAAAGGGGTGGAGCAAGCCACATGCAAGACAAATTCTGATTGGTTGACTGACGATTGATTGACAAGTTTCAACATGTGCACACATAATATTTTGCATGCAAGGTGGAAGTTGACAAAGAAATAAAAATCAGTAGTTTATTTTTTTCAACATTAGTATGAATGTCTTGTTTGTTTGTTTTGTTTCTGAAAATACTTTTTGTATAACAGATTTGTCCCTCACAAAAAAACACAATCAATAATAATTTATTGATGCATAGCATATAGTAAATCAATAAAACTCTCAAAAGATTTCAAACAAACTAAAATTTACATGAAAGATGCGTCGAGATGTAAACGTTTCTTTTGTCTGGGAATACTTGTCTTACATTATAATAGTTTTAATACAGTGCCGTGGCCACGAGAGTCGGGAAGTACAGTGGGAGGCCAGGATAGCGGCCATGTGCCATGCACCACTTGAGAGTTAGAAGATAACACAGGGGCAGACAGTTCTCAGACACTGACAGGTACGTGACATGCATAGGGTTAACCATCTTCCAGAAACCACACTCCTGGTATAATATGAAAATATTGTTTTATTCCCCTTGCCTTCATTTACAAGATTTACTTTCTAGTATATTCCGCAGACTTTAGTTCTACTGCCACAACTGCTGCATCACGCCAAAAGGGCAAAGTTGAGCTCTGATTGGTCAGTTTGAAAACACCAGCAATGTGAGATCAAGCTCTGATTGGCCAGGTTGAAAACACCAGTAAAGTGAGATTGATCTCCGATTGGCCAGTATAAAAAATAAGCAATGTGAGATTGATCTCTGATTGGTCAGTTTCAAACACTGCTGGTAACACAGATGGCAACAGAGCAGCCACAGAACCAGGCCATCTTGTAAAAGCAAGCAAGGAAGATGTCAAAATTTCATAGAACACCAGATGCTGTGTTCCTTGGAGGATGAGGGTTATTACACGTACAGTTAGGGAGGTTATCTTGACAGCGATATGTAACAAAGAATCTTTCTATTTCCCAGTTATTAGAATATAGTCTACCCTGAAAATGGAGATTAATGGGAAGTGTATTAGGTTTGTGGTCTGAGGGGGGCATGGTCTGAAGGCGTGGCTTGGTGCGATGTTTGGCGATAAATTGGGGAGTGGGGTGAATGGAAAATGGTCATGGTTTAAGGTCAGTGGGCGGAGATGGGGAGTTTTCCCTCAGAGACTCTGATGCCCCTCTTATGGTGTAATTTAGGGACTTCTTGAGGGACATGTCAAATTACATCAAGACTTCTATTTCTATAAAACGTTCTTGTGAAATGTATAGAATAGAATAGAATAACATGTGTTTAGTACTGGTGTTAAAACAACAGAAAAACACCCACTTGAAGCAAGCTTTTAGTTAGGTAAACAGACTTTTGAAATGGAATAAATTAAATGTTACTTGTTGGATAATCCCGAAGGCAACACAATATAAAAACTTCCTTCAGGCTTCATTGCATCGAGCTACGAAAATTTCCAGAACAAATTTCTTCAAAAACACTTTTATGCGAAACCGGGGCTCACAGATACCTGCTCGACTTCGTCTCCCGGCATCCCCGCCGCTGCTATCATGGCGGGCGTGGCCCTTCTCGCCACCATGGTGACTCAGGACATGCAGTTTTTCCGTAAGTCCATGGAGCTTTTCAGCTAGACCATGATGCTTTTCTGCTTTCTCCAGGTGAATGTCTGCGGTCTGATGGGTGATTGGTGCACACAAGGTTTGAGAGGCCATGGCCGCTGCCACATCCCTAATGTGAAATTCCTTACCATGCATGTTACTGCCCTGTGGCATTGGCCTCTTAATGAAAGACAGAAAAAGACTCTTGCAAAGTTCCTCGGACAGCGACGCCTCCATGAGTATCTCCATGAACAACTGGAAACCCCCATAGTCGATTGGCTGAAAAACACAGAGAGAATCGGGCCATCATCATTGCCATTTGGATTTAAAGTTTATTCGTCGGAAAAGGATTGGAAGGAAGTTGTCCAACTTACTAAATCCACTCCTGTGTATTTACGCAAGTAATGTGCATATTAGAATTACATCATTGTGAGAAATGGTAAAGAAATTCTGGGTGAGAACACAAGTGAGTGATTATGAAGTTTTAACGTTGCTGTGGAAGGACAAGAACAAGATTATGAATATTTCACTCATATGTGATGATAAATAATCAGATTTGTATTTTATTTTAAAAATAATTCACCAAAACTTGTTAACTGTCACAATAACAATCTTGAAATGTAAGACTAACAAAAAGCACAGCTAACATCTATTACTATTATCAAAGTGATAGTTATGATATTACTATTATCAAAGTGATAGTTATGATTTTACTATTATCAAAGTGATAGTTATGATTTGCCTGAACTGCAGGAACTAATAAGCGTATAGTAGAATCTTTATTTATCTTTAAAAAATGTTTTAGCCGACTTTTTCAAACTGACAATTCAGACCGTGTTCAAAAATGCTTTAAGGAAGATGTGTTTTTCAACTTTTCTATCCTACCATTGACAACCGATAGCGAGCTCATATTGTAGATTGTCGTCTGTTAATTTCAAGCCACGAAATTGACTAGGAGATTCAATTGCCACAGTGATCTAAATATTCTGTATGAATACGATGAAATTGGTAATCTGGTTTTACGACAAATAGCATTGTCTCCGGAGGCTAAGTGCCCTCTGATTAAGTTGTCCGTTTTAGCCTTTGGGCCACCTGGAACATGGTCGGATTCCGTTGATACATATATATATATATATATATATATATATATATATATATGGGTGTGCAACTCAATTTGCCCTGCATGGGATTACGCACTGTGAAGAGCTAACTTAACTCCAGTGCCAGGAGCTCCCAAATGAAAGCACTCACCGCCTCTGGGTTGTATTTCGATAAGGCTCCATTTCCGTTAAATTCCTCAAGGACATCTTTGAGCTTCTTGGAGGAGTCTGTAACAACAATGAAGTAGATGACATTAGTTACTGAGTCTGTAACAACAGCAAGTAGATGACATTAGTTACTGAGTCTGTAACAACAGCAAGTAGATGACATTAGTTACTGAGTCTGTAGCAACAAGGAAGTAGATGACATTAATTACTGAGTCTGTAACAACAAGGAAGTAGATGACATTAGTTACTGAGTCTGTAGCAACAAGGAAGTAGATGACATTAATTACTGAGTCTGTAATAACAGTAGGTCCAATTGCAATATCAAAATCTAGTTAATGATTGAACTTCAAGATTCAATAAATTCACACTAAATAAATTAAAACATTGTAGAACCTAGATAATGTTAAATTTCTGCTTATTACTTTTATTAGTTAAAATAAACAACACAGTGCCACAGATACAAGTCATGTGAACATATGACATTTAAAATCAGTTGAAGCTTGAAACCATATGGCCAAATAAATTATCCCTAACAAGTATTGTAAAATGATAAAATCGATGCAAGACTAATATTATAGATTGAAATTTGAGACATAGTTTGTAAGCGTAAGGTGAACCCCATACAAATCCATGATGTGTAGCCTACATGGTTAATAAATATATATTTAGCCCAGATATTTAAAGAAGCAAGCTTCAATTTCCTACAAATACATACTCCCACAAGTTAATCCAAGAAGACATGACGAAACCAGAGCACTTCGGAATAACCTTCCTGTAATAATTAATCAGATAGAGTTGTCAACATGTCAAACACTTGTTAGATTTCTTCCTGATCCAGTAATACATTGGACTGTCACCATAATCGTCACCGAGTTTGCTAATTATATCTCAAACCATACTCACATGCCTGTTGTATTGTTTTCTTTTCATTAGTGTATATGTTACAGTCAATCTCTAAAATCAGGCAATGTGTAAAATGTTTGATACTGTCAGTGACTTTCTTTCTACTCAGTCAATTTTTTAAATGCCTGAACTGATAAAATGACTCCCCTTACTTGACATTGGCTGGCGTGAGTTTGTTGGGGAAAAAATGAAGACAATGTGGACATTTTTATAGGTATTCACACAATTCTGTGTTAATACATATACAAATATATGCAATCCTGTGTGAATATCTACAAAAACGTACGCATTATCTTCAATTATTTTCATCAATCTCATGCCAGTCAATCTGGCAAATAAAGGCAGTCATTTCTATCAATTCAGGATTGTTAAACATTGCTTGAATGAATTGAAATTCACCAAAAATGTAATACATTTGACACATTGCCTAATTTTAGACATTGACTGTAACATATACAAGGAAACTTTCATGGTACAAAGGTTTCAAAGATTGTTGTTTTCGAGGATGGCTAGTTTCATTAAATGAAAAACTTTAAAACTTCATGGAAACGTATACTGATAATTTAGGATAAATTGTTGCCTTGCTATCATATGAGATGAACAGGCAAAGTACATCCTTCGAGAGTATCCATCTTAAAGACCCTCTTTAATCATTGCTATACATTCACAAATTTAACATGCTCGTCATGCAGTCGTGACCAAACAAGCTTGTTTTATAGTAGTGTGTAATCCAGTGTCCAGTTTAATTACGTCAACAGTGTAGCCCCTTTGGTGTATATATTGCAGTGTGTTGTAAATACAATGTTGCTGATATCAATTGGCATTACCCTTTCCCTATTTAGTACCCGGAAGAATGCAATTTTGAAGTGCCAGCAAGTGACTCAGTTATTTGCCTTTGTGCATGTCATTGTTCCTGCATTTTTAATTATGAATATTGTATTAGTTTTCTGATTCTTACAATACTTGTACGATAGTACTCTCACACAATTGTGTACGTCACAAATAGACATGAACATTTTCACCAGAATATATCATGGCAATTTGTGGGAGTTTCTTCTTCATTGAGCCTAACAGAGTAGGTTCATTGATAGAACAGTTTTGAGACTGCTACGTTAACCTATAATACCATGAACGTAACTTCCCGTAAATAGTTCCCGGTATATGTATCTGTATACTGCTATATATTTCAATATCTGTATAGACCCTACTGCAATTGATATCTGTCAATATCTGAAACTTGCATGCAACATACACCAACTATGACCATGATGACAGATTACGTTGAAGGAAAGGGAACTATTTTTAACACCATGGTATTCTATACTATCAGGACTTCTAATCATCGTATAATCATGTTTACATATTGATAACTGAACAAAACGCAGTTCCTAAAATAGCATCTCATCACACGAGACAAATAGGAGTAGTTTGAGTGTAAATCTGCTGAATGTTTGACCACGGCAAACAGGACGTATCACTACACCACAACGCAGGCCGGTAATGGAGCAGACCTCTTTGGCATCATAGAGTGCTGGTTGTGTGTGTGGTCATAGCAATGTGGTCAGAGCTATTTGTGGTCGGAGCAATGTGGTCAGTAATATGTTGTGAGAAATATATGGTCAGAGATATGTGTTGGAAATAAGTTGTCAGATATATGATGTGAGATATGTGGTCTGAGATACATATGGTCAGAGATATGTGCTTGGAGATACGTGGTTTAAGATATGGTACATGGTCAGAGATGTTGTCAGAGATACATGATCTGATGTATGTGGTTTGAGGCACTTGGGTATGGTCAGACGTTGTCAGAGATATGCTGTATGAGATACGTGGTTTGAGATACGGTACAAGGTCTGAGATGTCAAGAGATACATGTTCTGATGTATGTGGTTTGAGGCACTTGGTTTTGGTCAGACGTTGTCAGAGATATGTTGTACGAGATACTTGGTTTGAGATACGGTACAAGGTCTGAGTTGTCCAGAGATACATGTTCTGAGGTACGTGGTTTGAGATATGGTACATGATCATGACATTATCAGAGATACACAGTTGTGTACATGGTGGGCCACTTGTGGTCAGTGGTCAGAGATATGCATGGCTAGATCTGGTCGGATATAATGATCAGTTGTGTGTTTGAAGAGATGTCACTGAAGATGTAGTCCGGCAGATAATGTGACAAACCCCTGTTTGGTATCATTACTCAAAAACTATTTAACGCAGGTCACTAAAATTCTGAAATGCATATACCCTGCCAATTCCAAAATTACAACTTCGTAGATCGCCAAATGAAAATTCTGTCTGTTTAACCTATTACTAATTTACTTTGCACTTTGCTAAATATGCGAAGGGGTGCCGTTCTATGATGATATAGCAATTTACATATTCAAACACCAATGACAATTGGTCAAGTGAGATTCATAAATAGAAGACATTTCAGCAAGGAAAGTTGTGCATAGTGTATCTTGAGTTGGCAATATATTTGTTGTCCCGTAAATTGCCTTAATACTACAGTCAACCCTCGGTATACCGCTACTTTGGGGGTCCACAAAGTACCCCCAGCGTTATTGCATATAGCGTTACATTGAAGGATCATAAAGCAGTAAGTTCACAAATTTTACCTCTAAGAATTATTGCATCGAAAGTCACATTAAAATGTCTATGCACATTTTGATACCAAAATCTTCTGTATTACACAAACTGTCATACTTCTTCACAACGTTCATGACGACACCTCACGATTTTTATAAAACATGACAAGTCTGCTTCGTACATGTATACTTGAATATGGATATAAATGGGTGTTTGTATGCACTTTCCAATTGAAGATATTAATTGGGAAAGCTTATTAATGAGGTAGTATACAAAACCTACATAAAAAAACCTGCATGACACAACTATTGATAACGATATACGTTTCACCTGTCAGTACATGGACAATAGGAATATTCATGATATTGTCATGTGACTAATTGTCATTGGTGTTCGAATATATGTAAATCGCTGTTACATGATAGAATGGCAACCCTCCACATATTTAGTAAAAGTGTGAAGTGAAATAGCAAGAGGTTAAATAGACAGCATTTTGAATCAGCCATCTATGAAGTTGTAATATTGGAACTGGTTACTGGTTGGGTACAAGTATTTCCGAATACTGTGCCAAATTTGAGTGACCTGCGCTAAATAGTTTTTGAGTAACAGTACCAAACAGGGGTTTGTAACATTACTTGCCAGACTATACATAATGACGAGATCTCAGATATATGTGGATAGAGATATGTTCTCAGTCTCAGAGCTATATGGCTAGAGATGCATGGCTCGAGATATATTGTCATACATATAAGGTTTGAGATGCATGGTAGGAGATACTTGGTTAGAATCATATTATCAGATCTATATGTTCTCAGAGATACATGGTCAGCGATATGTGGTCAGATATATCAGGCTGCAAGGCTGCCAGCACTAACATGCCTGGAATCATTCAACTTGCAGCCTGTGAAGCAAGCAGACGGACATACATCTCGGACATCAATAATGATGCCGCATCCATCGTGCTAACTGCATTAATATCTCGCTACCACTCGCCGCCTGCAGTTAACAAACATGTTCATTCACTGTGTTCACGTGAGCAGAGGTCGGGCATTATCATATCTGTAAGGGTCATGTGAGCTGTTGCACAAATCCAATTTGCTGGGGTGAAGGTTGACATTACAGATGGTTACATGAAGGCCAATCACAGCATAAAGACTTGATTTGTAACAACATATTATCTGGTCCCACGGATATCTTATATCCACTGATAATAGGTGATTATCTAGTTCCATTCACCATCCATTACAGCTGTACAACCAAGAGAACAGTGAAAATATATCTTAACTGTTCAATAAAATTCATCAGGTTAAATCAGTTACTTCATTATAATTTAATAAATAGATATGCTTTATATTCAACAACAACCAGTGTAGGTCAAATGATCACCGATATCAGATCCAAATCAAGATACATCTAGAAGATTCATTCAGAATATTGCTTTTCAAAACCAAGAGGGGTGGGTGGTAGTGCAGTGCTTGAGCGTTGGACTTCAGAGCCAACGGTTCCAGGTTCAAATCCTGCCCGGTGGCCCTGCATCAATGTTCGCAAAAGTTACCTTTCTGACGTGATATTGATAGGATGCACTGTAGAGTGTCTGTAGAGAGGCAATGCAGTTATCATCCTTGGTCTTGTCAGTACCAGCCGATGCTCGCAGGTTTACTGCAACAT
>JAUTBT010084343.1:0-12376 GCA_032361225.1 Lepetodrilus schrolli | reverse complement strand
TCAATATCGCGTCAGAAAGGTAACTTTCGCGAACATTGATGCCGGGGCCCCGGGGCGGGATTTGAACCTGGAACCTTGGTTCCGAAATCCAACTGTTCTACCACTGCGCTACCACCCGCCCCGTGACATATAGTACTAGCCTTACTAGCTACATGTATTACACATTACAGCAAAACCATCTTAGATTTATGTTTTTCAGAAAACCAAGGTGAAACGGATCTGATACCAAAGTGGAAATTTTCTATTATTGAATGTAAATACACGCCCTTAGTAATCCCTATTGAATGTGGCTTCATGCCTTTAACTTACTATAATTAGATACTTTAAAGCTATCACGATTCCAGACCAACCAAAATACTAAATTGAGTAAGCGTTTCTGTGGACAGGGTTTAATCGTATTTGTGTTTGATTGCTTTTCTTCACTTTCTGATCACTATTTCACACTGTGGTGATCATATCCAGGGATTTCTACATATTTTACATCAAGATAATGTAAACCTATACAACGTCATAACGACTCAGGCGTATTGTGTGTGTCGCGTTTAGTCTCTTTTTTGTTGAAAAAAATACATCCCTTAGAAAAGATTGATTAGACTTCGCCAAGAATAGAAGCGTAAAGAACACATATAAAAGGAGAATAATTAATAATTGATAATTATTACAATTTAAGTAGGATATTTATAATAAGATCAAGTTAAGATCATAAGCTACAATAAGAAATGATGCTCAATGACCTTAGAGATTATTCATAGCATTTACTTTAGAAGCGATATATACAGTAAAAACTATAATACACTCATGATGGTGAGAAATCATTAATAATAATAATTGTTAATAAGCACGAGGTACAATAGATCAGGCCCCTATATATAATATTATAGTTAAAAATCCAACTTTACGAGCACGAAAAATGAATTATTACATACGATCAGCAATGTTCGCGAAAGTTACCTTTCTGACGCGATATTGATAGGATGCGCTCTGTAGAGCGGCAGTTTTCATCCTTGGTCTTGTCAGTACCAGCTGGTGCTCTCAGGTTTACTGCAACACTCAGCGCTACAAATGTTGCAGGTTTCCTCCTGCTCTAAACTGACAAACCGTGATAGAAGTGAAAGCATCTTGAAAACTGCTCTAAACACCAATTAAAAAACAAAACAAAAAGAAAACGATACACGCATCTAACCATATACATATTACTATAGACATGCTATCTTCTCGTATGCAATTGTCTCGTTGGAAGCAAATAATATACAATTAATACTTTGTGCTGTGACGGATATTTATAGATGTTCTCATAGATGTCAAGCGTAAGTTGTACATATATATTACAATTACTTTTTAACGTTCAATAGATTAACCTTTAAAACGTATCATTTACTTTTAGCATCTGACATTTAAATACGATCTCACTATTTAAGTACCATATACCGATTTCGTTGGTTTGTATTTTATTTATATATTTATTTTTATATATCTCATTATTCAATATTTTATCACTAAATGTCAATTACCTATTTATCAGTTTAACATATATAATTGTAAAACAGCTATACTAGCATGGTCTTATGAGCTATATAGTCCGCTACAAGTGACACCGTATATTTCAAATACGGTATTACCGATAGATATTCACATTGCTGTACGCATTTTCTGAAATTATTTTAAGTTGTAGCTATATATTACTCCAAACACTACTGCTTAGTTGTCGTATTAAACACCACTCTCCTAGCAGTGAAAGAAAGACAAAATACACAAATGAAAACAACCTAAGATCCCTCGTTACTGTGACACCACCGTGCGTAGTGACGTACTGCCAATACACGACAACACATCGTCTGCAAAATCTTAGTCTACTTCAGAAACTTTCATACGAACCTACCGTCTTCTCTACAAAACTGTTTAACTCTAATATAGCATTAGTAAGGTGGGAGTTACGTTTAACTTAGAGTTACGAAGCTTTGTAGAAGATGGTCAAGGGGCCAGTTGGTCGAAGCCTTAAACGTCCTTTAAATTTGTCGACGCCATTTAAACTTTTAACGTTATATTTATTATCCAAAATATGCATTCATTCCAGCGATTTGATTGGTTGAGAGGTGTCCTGGTAAAGGTGGTACACCCCGGTTTTGCCGTAAAAGTTGTGACCTTATAAATGACTGTGACGTGTCTAATATTGCGCGGCTGAAACCCTATTGCTAAAAAAACACCCCCCAAAACAACAAAAATACCCCAAGAATTTATGGTATTTTAATTTCTGATTTGTAAATAACTGTCAGTAAAGAGATTATATTGGGTTGGTGTGAGATAACAATCGAATCATGTTAGTCCATCCCCGTCACGTAATGTCAATAACATCGTGAATGAGCTTACGTAAGGCGAATGTGTTTATTCTTCAGATTTAGCTTGAATCCTTTCTGGATTGAATGTCCAATGACACGGACAGTGAAACTGATAGATCAAACATTCAGCGAGATAGCCGACGTACTTATGCAAAGCCATTCACGCGAAACAAACTCTATTGCAGGATTAATAAACGGGGTTATATCACAATTTGCATTCGATTGAACATTGAATTAATCGAATAACCGTCCACGAGTCCCATGCTTCATGTCTGAATTGGGCATACATTGTTTATTGTGTGTTTGTACTATTGAATATTCATACTTAAATACTCGGGGAAACAGATATTTAGTATTGTTTTTGCCATTTCTTAAATCATATCCATAATCGTTTGTGACCTACTCATCTGTTGTCTCGACGTCCTATACTCAGTACCTGTTTATGTAGTCCATTTTGAAACCCAGATAATTCCCATTCGTTCAAAGATATTACGATAGCTACTGTACTGCTATACATAGTACTACAAATTGGTACTTATCGGCTGTTCGCAAAATTATCCTAGTTTTAAGAGCAATGTAGATACAATCATTTAAAAGTCAATACAATTCAGTGATGCTTACAATGCTAGTATTAGGATAGACTCATTTTATAGAACTCAGCCAGGATTTACCATACATTAACAAGTTGGTATTACTTTTATATCAGTAATCCAAATTCATTCTACAATCTTTCTGCTACGTGTAATAATTTGACTCGATATATTTAATTTCAACTGCTACGCAGCACAAACCTAAAGTGTTAAAGGCATACAATCACGGCTTGTTGGTCCATGGTCAAACGTATATTTACCTGAAAGTATGTACATTTGATTTGCCCACACAAATATATTGGGCAACAAAATACATTTCCTGCATGTTCCACTGGTTTTCAATATTTTCATATTTTCTTTCATAGTTTTGTAATTTTTATTGCGAAATAAAAAGCTATATACAAAAATAAAATAAAAAATGAAAATATTCAAAACCGATGGGACATGCAGAATATATAATTATGTAGACAAATCAAATGTACATACTTTCAGGTACATAGGCCTATACGTTTGACCATGAAATATGTCAACAAACAGTGATTGTATGCCTTTAAAATATTCACTTTCTTCTCAATCACTCATGGCTGGAATTTTTTATTAGATCATTCATCCAATATACACGTACATTTATGAATGCGTAGTAAATCTCGAACATGTGCTTGTCTTTCGTAGGCCGCGTTAACAACCTTAATTAGCCAGATATTTGATACAGTTTCCACCGTCTGCTGCTGTGTTCGAGAGCGTCACTGATTACACACGTGAGGCGTCTTTTGTATGCTGAGAGTATCTTATTCGCCACTAGGTCAAGTGCGGGGTATAATCCCACAGGGCGCCCGGAGAGGACGACACCGGGTCACGACCGGAAGTCGTGTACACGCGCGCTCTGGCGATGGCGTCGAATATGAATTTGAGTTTTTATTGAATTCTCTTTGACCCCAGAAGCCTAAATTTCGAATAAAGGTTAAGGGGGAGCTGGGGTTAGGATTTAGGTTTAGAACGTGGATAGAGAAGATTTATTTAATTAATGCGCATGTACAAGTAATCAACTACCGGGGTTCTCCATTCAGATAACTCTGCTAAATAGTAAGAGGAACCTATTATCGGTAACTTAATAAACATATTTAAAAACCACCCACGGTAGTATACGAGAAAGTCATATGCAAAATATGACAGGATATAATACATTGAATCAATTCATATGCATGTAGTAGTCATCGTTAATGGATTTAGACCTTACACTTGGTCCTGTACTTGAACAATTTTTATTGAATTGATTATTTGTTTTAGAGCTGAATTAAACTATTTGGTATGTTTATGTAAATATTTACTTTTATGTTATGATAATTGATAAAGTATCACAGCCGAGTTAACAGTGGAATTTATCTCCCAGAAAGCGCAACTTCCTCTAAACGCATATTGTTATGTGTATTTCATTTTGTTTTTAATATTGTGTTGTTTTTTAAATAGTTGTTTTGTATATTTCCGTAACAGTTAGATTATATTGGGAGTCTGTGATTGGCTGTTATGAATTTCAGTATGAAGTTTATCGGTTATGTCCGGATCCAAAATATAATATATTTTCAATGTGATGGTATCTTTATATACACTATAACTGGTGGCGTTATTCTTGTCTGCATTAACCATTGGTTCAATTGCTGTAGAAAGCGATCGTGGGGAATATTCTAAAGCTGTAACTTGATTCTAACTAAAGCTACAGTCAGTAGGATGTTCAAACAAGTAGGGCAATATAAACCATAATCGTTTAGAATTTGTTTAACTGTAAATAGCCACTTTTACTATTGGTATGGTTTCGTATTATTAAGAGGCTAATAAATTATAAATAAGATTTATTGGAATAGCTTATAGTATACTGAGTTCTTGATTGATGCATCTTCAATTAGTGGCATTACAAGTTTAAGTACTAGTATGTCAATATGTATTGCAATACAACTAACGTTCTGTTTAACATTGAAGGGACTTGGACAATTCAGTTATGTATCTCGCTGTCTATATTAGGTATAGATCCAATGTTACTTTATTTTTTAGGTAATATTGTGGATAATACTCCAGGTAACAGTTAACCTCAAGTTAACCGTAAAACGCATAAATTACAACAGTTCAACGTGACAGACATATTTGTTTATTCTCAAAATTATCGCAATGGTGACATAGAGAAAATACAATACAATACCAGACAATATAATACAATTATTTATTATTAGAACGCATTTCAATATGTAATAGTATAAGGACTATTGAAATAGTTTTAATCCATATTTACAGCAAGTATAAAGCACTTCTAGATTGAACTGTTCTACTGATATCTGATCGGCTAACATAACTCCAATCTGACAAAAACAAATGAGGGTTAAACATACGTGTGAAGAATGAAGAGCTAAAGTGCAACTGACTCGCTTCTGTCGTGATGGGTTAATGAATGAAACCATTCATTAATATACTGTTTATGTTTCTGGGATGACCCCCTAGCTTCGGATTGTTGTGATGTCCTTGGTGGCATTAATGTGGGATTAATGCGGATATGCTATCTGACAGTCCTTTAACCTCAAGTGTGTGGGATCACTCTAAAGAGGAACACAACGCTAAAGGGGAACCTAAAGCAAATGTAATCCTTGACAAAGGACCTGTCCTACTGGAAGTGGTTGTACCAATGTTCCGGAAGTAATCATTCTGGGCGTATCTTTTTTGGCGTACTAGTCACATCAATTGTGTACGCTCTGATATGTCCGTGTCTGTATTACAGTACGCCCATTTTGTGAAGCACGTACCCAGTTTATAATTCATTAAATCGTCATCTAATCAAAATATTGGTTACTCAATAGAATGTTGAAACATAAGTTGCTGGCAGTTCATGGAACAGTAATGAGGTATCTTCTTTGAGGTGACTATGGATTATTAGAGATGGGAGCAAATAATTTGGACACACTCTTTGTTATAATCGTCATTCAACAAATGTACTTCAGAAATTGCATTGCGTTGAATTTCTATTGATGCAAATTCATAATTTCACATACGATATCTCGAAGAGCGTACCGCCTAAGATTGCTTTTGATTTTCTTTTACGATTGAAGGGTATTTTATGTAATGGCATACTCTTGAGACTTCAATAAAGAACGGATGACGGATGTCAATGAAATATGAATAATAATGTCTGACAATCTATAAACAAATCGACAATTTTTTATTATTTACAAATAGATAAAGCCATTAGAATATGTCTCTTGACAAATACATGTAAACATCCACATGTTTTCAAACAATTTATTCATATACTAAATATATTAATTATACATATATACATGGTTGCACAATATATCATTTTATGCGTCAAAGTAATACTATGAATTATATTATATATTATACAGTATATACCCAGTTTAAATTTTACAATATTTATTCTCTTCTGTACCGAGACCAATCATATACAATTTTTGAGAGATATGTATATTCCTTTGAAGATGAAAACCAGGACCCAGACATATCCCCGGCATAATTATGACGTTCATATTATTAATAATTCTGTCAGATTGTTTGCAAAGTTGTAAAATAATTTCATTTCGGAGGTCTCGTGCTCTCTGATAAAATATTCCCTCTGATTGCTAATTGTTGTTTGTATGCTCCCGTGCATGCGAACGAGTAATTTGCAATGATTCGAGTGAAGGCTAACTTCCGGTGATGGGGATCGTGGGTAATTATGAGGGATTGGAGCCTCGACTGACCAATCAAACTGGTGTCGGTATCTAGGTACTATAGAGGCTAGTGCATAGTTTACATACACTGCTGTGAAAACACTTATCTGTCATACCAGAAGGGTTCCTGCTGTTTGTAAGCTTATTTAACTTCCGAGGTTCAATTTATTGTGCAATCATTGATATACTGGTATGAACTATATTGAGCAATACGTATGCTCATATCCTCTATATATAATCCTTGCCAAACCTCAGACATATTTTTCACCCAGGTTCCTGGGCATCTCATCCTATCGTTTTTAAAAGAAATTGGTCTGTATCATAAGTTTTAATCTTTCACCATTGTATACATAATTATATTCACATTATTTCATTATTCCTTGTGTTAAATCATGTACTTCACTTTTAATCAAACCGGTTTTTTTCTCATGTTTTTCATGCTTCCTTTCATGTTAACGCGCCGCTCGCAAGACTACTCTGAACATGTCCTCCGTATTAAATGAATAATTGGCTCTAGCTGTGAGATTTCACTCAAAGCAAACAATTAGCTTCAGTAGACAACATTTACGTGTTTGTGTCATCGCCGCGTTTGCGACTTAACTGTCCGGCCATTTGTGAAAACAGGCGGTAGTTGTTCGTCATGATCACATTCTAATTATATTACCACTGACAGTAACCTCGTCCCGGCGAATCTCCCGTGCACCTCATGCACTCATGATCATTCGAGGCCCGACTCTCCTCGAGATCGGAGTAAATCACCCACTTGTATCCCCGCCTCCATCATTGTTCCCGGAAGTTGACGAACTTAAACAGAGGCTATGAGAGGATACAGAGCCATCTGATGTCGAAGAGCGGAGGAACTCGAGACGCTTTGTGTAGCCCGACAATGCTTTTGGAGGTTCCGTTTTACTAACGTATCGTTAGTTTTGAGGTTCCTACGTTGTGTTCTGCAATAATGTCACGACGTGGATCTGACATGTTGCTGATGCATTAGACAGGAGGTAGCACTTTAACGAACACCGCAAACGATAGTACTGTATATTAAGCCGTTAGTACTGTAAATTAGCCGTTAGTACTGTATATTAAGCCGTTAGTACTGTATTTTAAGCCGATAGTACTGTATATTAAGCCGTTAGTACTGTAAATTAGCCGTTAGTACTGTATATTAAGCCGTTAGTACTGTATATTAGCCGTGTGTACTGTATATTAAGCCGTTAGTACTGTATATTAAGCCGTTAGATATTAAGCCGTTAGTACTGTATATTAAGCCGTTAGTACTGTATATTAAGCCATTAAGCCGTTAGTAAATGTATATTAAGCCGTTAGTTCTGTATATTAAGCCGGTAGTACTGTATATTAAGCAGTTAGTATGGATATTAAATCGTTAGTACTGTATATTAAGCCGTTAGTACTGTATATTAAGCCGTTTAGTATATTAAGCCGTTAGTACTGTATATTAAGCCGTTAGTACTGTATATTAAGCCAAACGATAGCACTGCTCTATTAGAGGACCACGTTAGCAGACTCTAAGTTTGCGTCACGTGACTCAAGGGCTAATCAAGGTCACATCGATTTCTAACCGGGCACTGAAGGGCTTCAACAGCGATGGCAGGATATTGCTTGTCATATGTAAAAGATGCTTCCACGCGAATAATATGACCACGTGCATTTCGCAATACACTTAAACGATGTGGAAATGTCGCACGCTATTGGCACACGTGGAGCTGATCAACACCGTCATCATTAAATTGGTTAATGTATTAACGTTCAGTCGTTGTACAATTATGCTCATGTTAATTGTGTTGCTATGCAATAATTCCTGCCGTGATCCTATTTTCAATTCGACGAGCTGTAGAATGTGTAGTAGGAGGTCCTCCTCGGAGATCCTTATAACGGTTTCTGCTGATTTAAGGTAATAGTTTCCACGTAAAATCTGTTCGTGAAGTAAACTACTACTAGTATACAGGAATAAGCTAACTGTATGTCTAGAATACAGTATTAAACTAAAAACTATTTAGAGAATGATGCTTGATGAGATAGTACATCCCAGCCGACTGCATCCACCTTACTCCTTCATAAACTGTTCATGTATTTTTCCACACCAGCGTTGTGACGTTGCAGAATTATCCTAAGTGACTCAATCTGTTATTATTGTTTTCTCAGTCTCCAATCAGAGACATACCAAAGACTTGGGGGAGATAGAGAATAATGTATTAGTTACTTATTTTACTTCCAGATTGAGTGCCATCATTTGCAATTGTTCCAACAAATAAACGATGTACAAAATGGACGAGTTCCTATCTACTATTGAAATTGGGACATGCTATTAAAGGACTTACCAAAATAAAATAGTTAATTTACGTTTTAACATTGCTAATTGAAAGTTATTGAAAATTGCCAGTGCTGTTATTGTTGCAAATTGACCGTTGTTATTATATATTGACAACTTTGATAATATATTGACAGTATTGTGTTAGAGTTATTGACACACCGATTCGATTGTAATAATTGAGTAATTTGATAATTCTTTAAACAAGCACATGTCTTGGTATACATGAAATCCGCATGCCTATGCTATATCAACCATGGAAAGAAATTAATGCAACCTGTATCCGCGTAAATGTAATTATCACACATAATAATCTCCTAGTTGTTTTGATTCTATGTCTGTAATACACTACATACCACAGTGGCAGATGGACATTTATACACCAACACCAGAACACGATTATATCACCGATAATGTACATGAAGGTGACAACATGTTTGTTATCACAATCATCACAGCCATAAAGTCATCAAAATACATTTGCCATCCATTAATGAGAAGAAACGTTTCTGATATTCCACCACAAAGGCGGGTACAACGTCAACAAGAAAAGCAATTGGGCTAATCTTCAATATACTTCTTTCAACAAGTGTCCACTCATAACATTCGCCAGTGTCGAGCTCTTTGTCTCGCCGATAGATACCTCGGACTGGGAAGAAACTTCCCCTGGCTTGGACTTCAGGCTTTACCATCACCCTTTGTAGCGGGACTTAGAGATCAACCTATCGCCAGCCGGCTTCATTAGATAGCCTCGTTACCGGTCCTTTTGTCCCGACACCTGGACGCACGTAGTCCGTGATATACTGGCACCAAGACCCGGGATCTCGCTGCTGAACTTATACCCCATATGAAAGGATTGTGTTTCTAGCCGGGCGAGAGCAGTGGATTTAACTGTTATAGCTTACAATTAGGATTGAATATGGGAAAGTTATCGGATTTTCGAGGACTTTGGGAATATCTGATAAATGGCAGGGGTTGTCTGCATGTGATATTAGCTAAGCCTTTTGCTGGTGAAGGTCTGGACATGTCGTATATTGTGTTAGTGAAGGTATTGGCGTAGAGTATTGTTCTGATATAATTTAAGCAGTTTGTTAAGATCCACATTAAGTGTGAGGTAGAAAGAAAAACACTATTTACATAATTGTACAACAGGCACAGCATAAGGTGTTTATGTCCGTACTAAGAAACAAATGGACTGCGTAATTATGTATGTCCTTTCACACACACACACACACACACACACACACACACACACACACACAGAGAGAGACACACAACCCCCACACTCACACACACAAACACACACACACACACACACACACACACACAGACACACAACCCCCACACTCACACACACAAACACACACACACACACACAAAAACACACACTCACACACACACACACACAGACACACATATACACAACCCCACACTCACACACATACAGACAAACACACGCTCACACAAACACACATACACACACAAATAGACACACAAACACACACACAAACACACAAACAAACAAAAACAAACACAAACACACAAACAAACAAAAACACACACAAACACACACACAAACACACAGACAAACACACACACACACACACACACACACACACACACACACACACACACAAACCTAAACACAGATGTTAAGACATAATTTGCAATAGTTGCCATGATCATGGTTTATTGTTGAAATGGTATCCAATTAAAATAACAGTTCAATATCTAAACACTCTCCATGCTATTTATTCAATTCCCACATGTCAAAGGCAATCAATGTATTGGAAACGTTTTCCTCGAGTGCAGTGCTAATTGACCAATAAACATTGTCCTGCATTCGCTGAGTCTTGGAGAGAAATGGTATACACAATAAAGTGGCATGTCACTAACTGTCTACAACAAGGTCATTTCACCAATTAACTCCAAAAATGTCGTTTTGTAAAATGACTCCAAGAAGGTCGTTTTGTAAATTGACTTCCAATCACCACGTGCAGTGACTGTGGCTCATGTGTCTTTGAATCATTCCAAGGATGAACTCCAGAAACCCTTCTGGACATTGCCACGGACATTAATTGTGACTTCATGAAAATTAAATTTTGTTTTGTTCTGACCTGGTGTTGAATGCAAATGACCTGGTGTATCATGCACTTGCCATCCCGTGTTAAACATATACATACATTGGATACTGTATGCCCACATTTCCACTGCGGCGATGCAGACACTAACCTGTGTCTGTGACAACGTCGAGTTACTAGCACTAAAGTCCATCTCCACACGAAAGTTATGCAACGAGTCTCAGCGAGGAATTTTCAACCTGACCCTCTAGTTCCACCAGTAATGCCAGGAGATAAAACAAATCTACTTATCTTCATGATTCTAATGTTAGACACATATGTCTTTTTTAGAACTGATTGAACATTGCGTACAATAACAGTATTAAGATAAAGTCAGATACCAAAGAAGAACAGTTATTAAACACACTCAATCACGTATTAGATGAGGCCATCGTCAAATTTACTTTTAATATAATCTTTCATTCAAGTTCAGTGTTTTGTGTTACATCGTGTGAGACATCACCCAGCAGTTTTCATTAAATTTTGATTACGACAAGTTACAAATGTTATAAAAATACATATATAGCATAACTAAATATTTAATAGCAAGTATTACCACAGGAGATGTAACATGATATAAAACCACATTTATTTAGCCGTCACCGTAACCGATCGTCTCTTGTTTTTTCCAGCTCCTTCTAGAATGCCCCATTTTCGGGGGACTTCCCCTTCCGTCCGGCGAGTGCTGGTGTGCCTATATCTATGTGGACTTTCTGTCACGTGTCTAGCACTTCCGCTTCCGGATTCATCTGTCAGTCACGAGATTGCTAAACAGATGCAGTTAGCAGGGATAATGTACAGATTTGGGGACATGGGACAATCTTCAACCAGTAATTTTAATCGCGGTGAGTATTTTGTGCATTGAAACACACACACATACACACACACACACACACACACACACACCAAACACACACACTCACGCTAACGCACACGCACACACACACGCTAACGCACACATACACACACGCTAACGCACACACATACACACAAACTCACTCACATACACACACTCACGCTAACGCACACATACACACACGCTAACGCACACACATACACACACTCACTCGCATACACACACTCACGCTAACGCACACACACACACATTTTGTGCATTGAAGCACACACACACACACACACCAAACACACACACACACACTCACGCTAACGCACACGCACGCACACACGCTAACGCACACATACACACGCGCTAACGCACACACATACACACACTAACTCACATACACACACAAACAAGCACAAACAAGCACAAGCAAAAGTATATATATATATA
>JAUTBT010084342.1:0-12377 GCA_032361225.1 Lepetodrilus schrolli | reverse complement strand
CACACATAGTGTACACAACATCTAATTCTACACACATAGTGTACACATCATCTACTTCTACACACATAGTGTACACAACTTCTACTTCTAGACACACATAGTGTACACAACTTCTATTTCTACACACACAGTGTACACAGCATCTACTTCTTGACACATAGTGTACACAACACGTAGTGTACACAACATCTAATTCTAGACATAATGTACACAACATGTAGTGTAACAACATGACGTGAAACAGTAATACACTCACTCACTCACTCACTCACTGTTACTCATCACGTATGGGTGAAGATTCTCGCTTTGACGTAAAACAATAACTCGTCCATTCTTACTGTTGCAGGATACCACCAAACAGGATTCCGTTATGTAATGAACAGCCAGAGATTAGAAATATTGTCCTGGGTCTTCTCTGTGTGGGATTTAGTGTTTTCTGGGCAGTAGAGAGAAAAGCAAGGTGAGATTGTGATCATCAGTGATCATTGATGATCATCGAGATGATCTCTCCATCAATGTCACTTCTTTGTTACTCTGTGATGAGTGCTACTAGGTCCTTTAACATTCTGTATGGAGTAGTGCAAGGTGCATTGTTGTCCCTTGATGATTAGTAGCGCCATTTTTCATTCCAGGATGATTAGTACTATAGTTTTGCATGAAATGCATTCCTACCACTATTTGGTAGTCTGTGTAGAGTGGCAATGCAGTTATCATCCTTGGTCTTGTCAGTACCAGCCGATGTTCGTAGGTTTATTGCAACATTCAGCGCTACGGATGTTGTGGGTTTCCTCCTGCCCTAAACTGACAAGCCGTGATATAAGTGAAAGAATCTCAAAAGCGGTTCTAAACCCTAATTTATCTCAAAAGCGGCTCTAAACCCTAATTTCATTTTTTAATTGATAGTCGCCAAATATTTCGAGTAAATATAGTAATATGTGGAGGGACGACATTCGAAAGACAGAATAGATAAAACACCTCAATGTTTAATTTTGTTTATCAGGTAGCATGGGTAGTACAAAATACAAAATTGAAGTTTTGTTTTTGTTTTTCATTCTATAAAGTATTTACTGAGATAGTCTACCAAATAGGAGTGTCAATCCATTTCATACCATTCTTTTATTAGTTGTAGTAACAGAATGGCTACAGTTGGTCCTGTTTTGTCAGATAAAATATATCAACATAGTTTGTATTGCTTTCAGTTATTCATGGATATTGCAGGATATTTTAGGAGTTGCTTTCTGTATCAACATGATGAACACTGTTCGTCTGCCAAATTTGAAAGTAAGTTTATTTATGACCTAGTATAGCTATTGTAAACACATTACCACAATTGTAAAAATTTCTTAAATTGTCTATAATGTTATAAGCAAGCACAGTGTTAGAAATTCAGAAAATAATTAAGGTGTATTTGCAGGAGGTCCCATAGATACCTTTAACATTGCAGATTTTTAAATAACCTCCATGACTCCCTTTAATTTGAACACTAAAGCATATTCTAGCGACTTTGCTAAACGATATCTGTCCTTGTATGTCTACCGTATATTTATTAATGAATTCCATTCCCCTTTGTACAATTTCAGCATGTTTTAGCTATATAGATTAAATTATATCTGTAATGGTTGTGTTTTAGCTATATAGATAAAATTATGTATGTAATGGTTGTGTTTTAGCTATATAGATTTAATTATATCTGTAATGGTTGTGTTTTAGCTATATAGATTTACTTATATATGTAATGGTTGTGTTTTAGCTATATAGATTTACTTATATCTGTAATGGTTGTGTTTTAGCTATATTGATTCAATTATATCTGTAATCGTTGTGTTTCAGGCATGTACAGTTCTTCTGGTGCTGCTATTTTTTTACGATATATTTTTTGTTTTCATCACACCACTCTTCACCAAGGTCAGTGGAAGTTGGAATCAATATTGTAGTCAGTTTGGAGATAGTTTGTTGGTACAGTTAGGCCCAACTTGTACATATTTTCATTACAATACTCCAGATGTGTGTAGTATTCAGTTTGTTGATGGCCACTTAGAAAGGAACAAATAAAACCATTCATATCACATATCTAGTCACCAGGGTAAAGACATTGAACAAGAATATATTGAGTTACATTTTTAGTTACATGCCACAACTTTGAAATGTGTATTTTGTTTCTTTCCTAGTTAATCTAAAAGATGCAGCATTTTTTTCTATCAATTTGAATTATGATTACTTAGATGATCCAAACTTATCCAATATTAAGTGTTTGTTTTTTACTTGTTTGTTTTCTCCAGAATGGTAGCAGTGTGATGATCGATGTAGCCACGGGAGGAAATAGCCATACAGGGGAGCAAGTAAGACATGATCATTTAAATGTCAGCTTTGTAGCAAGATACTGCAGATAAAAAGCCAGGAAACTAACCTCAAATTAGTAGTTCTCAGCAAACATTGTCAGCGATGCTAACAGTGGAGCAATATTGTATGAAATTATTATATGAACACAAGATATTGAACAGTTAGTTGTCAGTTGATATACATGCATGTACATTTCAGTTACCAATGGTGTTCAAAGTTCCACGTTTATTATCTCCCCCTGATGCGGTCTGCGCCAGTCCGTATTCTCTGCTAGGATTCGGGGACATAATAGTACCAGGTAATTTTGTTATAGTATTTCCAAGTAAGTATTTAGTTATAGGAGTGGTAGTTCCAAGTATGTGTTTAGTTCGAGCCCCAGGCATGTAATACGAAAAGATGTTAAAAGATGGTACTTGCTGTGGGTAAATCACGAACTGGTCAGCTTGGAGTCAATTAACAATGTGTTCTTACTACGACAGGACCCGAATAAGATATATATTTATACTTAAAAACATTTATTATTTATCTGCCTGTATTGTGTAGTCTCACTAGTAAAACAACTTTGTCTTAACGACTGCCATTCATTCATGTTTCAGGGTTATTGATATCCTTCAACCATGGTTTTGATCTGATAGTGAAAAGCAAAAGAATATACTTCATTGCATCAACAATAGGTGGGTCCAATAAAGCTATTGAGTTGTATATTATCAGTATTATAATAATAATAATAATAATAATATTAGACATTCATAGTATTGTTATTTGAACACTTCCATCCCATAATGTATACCAATCGATATATAAACAAGTACCATTTTGGGCAGCATTAATATAGACCTCGACGTTTTTACATTTTTTTCCCCCTAAAATTTCTCATTTAACGTTAACCCTCTCCATGCCTGATTAGGCACAGGAACCGCTACGTAAAGCATCTTCAGTTGCCTTCAACATGGAGAGAGTTATATATTTTGCTTCCACTTTTCACCACTGTAAAAGACTACTGGTCTGCATTTCACGACAGGGTCGTACCTGTAGTTCATGTCTAAATCGAGATGGTCACTTCCTGCTATAGTAAGAGCATTGCACACGGACTGATTTAGGCCAGGACCCAGGTGTATGAAATGCTGATGCTGCATTATTGCTTCATTAAACCTCCATTAATTAATGCACCATTATTTTAGCATTAAAAGTCAATGTAGTAATGCTCGCTAATGACGTCATTAGTTAATGACACTTTCATACAACTGAGGCCAGGACTACAGTACAACCGTTTCGTGAAATGCAGGCATTATGTATCTCCTCGTCAGCATATATCGTGGGGCTGGCGTTCACATACACGGCCCTGGCACTGATGGAGACCGGCCAACCAGCACTGCTGTACCTCGTGCCTTGCACATTACTTACAACCACTGTGATTGCCTGCAAGCGTGGAGAGTTATCCTTCATGTGGTCGGGAAAAGAGGTGACAATTTTACCAAGGATCCATACTCATTATACTAGATGTTTACTAAATGTGACAATTTTTTTTCTCAACTATGCTTCCTAATGTTCTTCGTTGTAAATGGGTGAAAGATTCCTGCAGTGACATTAAACTACATAATCACTCACTCTATAACTAATGTTCTAAATTTCTTTCAGTATATTCTGATAACTGGCAACTTGCAGTCTCATTTTATTTGTGTCGTAATTCAAATTTTGATTAATAATACAATCATATTCATTAGGGAATTAACCCTCTCCCTGCTGGATTAAACACAGGCAGTGTTCTTTATGACATCTCTGGTTGCATCCAGAATAGAGAGCATTAATAGGCCATGCTTTTGATTAAATATTATGTAAATATACCAAATTCTGTTCCAGTGTTCA
This sequence comes from Lepetodrilus schrolli, assembly GCA_032361225.1. Taxonomy (NCBI): domain Eukaryota; kingdom Metazoa; phylum Mollusca; class Gastropoda; order Lepetellida; family Lepetodrilidae; genus Lepetodrilus; species Lepetodrilus schrolli. The sequence goes on along the minus strand of JAUTBT010084342.1, from coordinate 8,171 downwards.
AAGAAAATTGACGATGTTCGTCAAGGAGGTCAATGCGTTCCTTCATCAGTAGATCCCAACTCTGAGAGCTCCAGCATGTCTAGTGATGGGGAGAGACGGGGACTCATCAATGCATAGAGACAATCTCTGAACTCTGCAGCGATTGACGATAGTGAATGATTGTGTTTACTACTACAACTTTTTATACAGTACCTTTAATATGGGAATGATGATTGCGAAGTAGTTTGTATTTGTTGAATCATAGCTTAATAAAATATAATAAATTATATGCTATTTTCTTTCTAGATTTAATGGATTTGTTTAACTTTCCATCCTGGGCTGATCTGACAAGATATATATTTTTTTATTTATATGACATTATCTTGTAAATATCCAGATGTATATTATTTAAATCACAATTTCCTTGATCTAATTTATTAATTGATTTTTATTAAAGGCATGGAATCACAGTTTGTTGGCATATTTCATGGTCAAACACATTTTATGTGAAAGTATATACATTTTATTTGTCTACAAAAGTACAGTGGGCAACAAGCTACATTGTTCGCATGTCCCAATCGTTTTCAATATTTAAATCTCTTGACAATATTAAAATATATTTGACCATATATCAACATGCAAAGCCTTTAATATATATATATATATTGCTATTATTTTTGGTATTATTTCTGGTGATTATTTTGTATTTTTGAGAATATATATTAATATTTGTATAATGCAAACATAAGTATGACTTTCACATTCATGTAATATCAAGCTACTACTTGTATGTATTTAGTTGATAGCCCACAAATAACCATAACATGCTATGTGTATTTTTTCTTTTCTGAATTATTTGATGTGGAAGATATTCCAGCTATTTGGACTTTCTTAATGTTTTGTTTATGTATTGTTTAAACTACATTGTACATTATTTTGTACAGTATAAATACAATAAAAATAATGGCTTTGTGTTTTGGGTTTTTTTGAGAGAGAGAGAGAGAGAGAGAGGGGGGGGGGAGAATGAGAGAGATAGCATGGAGATAGAAATATAAAATGACATGATTATAAATTGTCATGTTTCTGGATTAGTAAAAAAAATAATCATATTTGTTGGGAAAATATTGTATCAAAAAATATAACAACCTTGTGTTTGATGATATTGCCACTTTAACCGCATACAATCACAGATTAAGTTGTCATTTTGGTCCAACTTGGAGTTAAAAATGCAAAGTACATGCACTTAGCATAATATACTACCGTAAAAAAACTAAAGGAACACATAATTATATTACATGTGTTTTTGTTCAAAGAGAGGAGACTGATAAGTACCATCATTGCACAGCCCAAAGAGACGGGTGCAACCACGTGCCAGATTAGTATTGCCCGTGCATTTTCTTGCAGGTATTGTACATTTCATTACAATTACTTGTCTCATTTTTAAAATATACCACTTCATGTGTTTGCATTTGAAAGTACTATACATGTATCAATATCATTGTTCCCTTAAATTCTGACTGTAGTATATAATCACTTTTGTACCTCTGAATATCTTTTCACCGCTGTAGAATAGGTAAAGTTCTCATTGCAGTACACATTTCCAGTAAAACACAAATAATTGGTTGGTAATGTACTGTAATATCAATTTTCTATAATCTAATAGACTAAGGGGGATAATTCTAATCATTGAGCATGGTCAAAGTAATCTTTCATGATTACAGGTACCAACAAAGCTACATAGCCATGCATATTAAAACAATAAAATATGCAAATATTGAAACCCAGTGGGATATGCGGAAAATGTAGGTGGTTACCCAATATATTTGTGTAGACACATCAATTGTACATACTTTCATGTAAAAATATGTTTGACCATGAAATATGTAAACAAACCCATGATTGTATGCCTTTAACACGTCAACTGGTACTACAATAATAATCTAAAGTATTAGAGGTATGTCTTTAATACTTAAATACTGATATTGCAATATATTTTTTTATACAGAAGTTCACAGGTGTAAAACTGGTAATGTTTGAGATAAGAAAAGGATTAACATCTTTCAGTTTCAGACAAATCGTACATCAACATCAAGCAGTAAAATGTTATTCTGAATTTGAACAAATGCATGCATACTAACATTCTATTGGAAATACATACATATATAATTTACAATTGCACCCATAAGAAATATGTATGTACAATATATGTTATTTTTGTTAAATAAATAAATAGTATTGAACATGTTAGGAAAATAGTATTAAAGGGACATAACTCTATAATTAATTTCCTGACGGCTGCAGCGATGAGCAATATTTGTAAATAAAACCATACAAGACGCGTGGATACTTATTTACTTCATATTTATGCTAGTTTAAATCAGTCAGCATGAGCTACCAATTATACAGAAACACCACTCTGGGCCACACACTTCAAGAAAGTCTAGATGAACTCATTCAGGTAATCGGTTGTTAACTTGTTCAGTTTTCGTGCAGTGTGCGATCGACAGGCTATATTGCTATTAAAATACATATCAAATCAATCAAAATATAATATCGTTTTATGTCACCTGTCACACTTTTTTCCCCGATATGTCGATGATGCAAGTCACCGAGTATTCATCTTAATATTCTTAGTAATTGTTACAAAGTTCACATCGTGTTGACCAAAGCAAAGGCTTCTTGGCCCTGTGGAAAATGAAAGATCGAGCTATATATAATAGCTAATTCTAGGTATTACGGCTAGAACAAGCTATCTGCCTATTACTAGATCGAGCTATGTTGCATGTAATTTATGAATAATTTAACAATTGCACATTTCCGACATTGGTTAATGAAATGGCATCATTATTAACTTTGATTCACCGTGTAAAATGTTTACATTTATCATGTTTATCGCGGCTGAAAAAAGTCACCAACTTGAATATTTAATTGATTATCAGATTTGTAACACCATAGTATCTATCTATGTTATTTTCCGACATCAAAGGGTACATGTAGTTGGAAAATTCATTAATAATGAGATTGATTTTACCATTGGTAAAAATTGTTAGCTTCTTCCTTCAATACATGTTATATCTGATTTGTCATTTTCTCCAACCTGTTTATTATGGCCGGGTAGTGATAATGCTTCGCTATAAGTACTCACTTCACCAGCCATCAATTACCACTGAATATTGATGAACCCAGTGCTGCATGTTAACCAGGTTAAGAAGAACATGAATATATTAACATAATGAAAGTTAGGCATTCACCAAGAGACATATATGAGAAATATTTCATTAATTTTCTGAATTAGCCATGTTGCGTAGTGGAGTTGACCTTTCGCAACATTACTATGGATGAACACAAAAGACTAACAAGACTGTTGAAAAACTTAAATTCCCTGTATTTACCACCTAAATGAAGATCAAAACAGAAACGGAACAAAAGAATTGAATGATATTAAATTAAACCTAATAAAACCTATCCTAATATTCAAATTATTTCTGTTAAATAATGCCTAAGTTGAAGTAAAATGTAAAGAATAAAACACTATTGGAGACAAACTATAACTATAAATATAGGCAAGCAGACCTATGGAACGTCTGACCCCTACAGCTAACAAACCAAATCTCCTAATAACAGCAAGGCATACACGTGGTGAGAAATAGTCCGTGCTGCACGTGATTCCGCGAAGCAAAGTGAAGTGATCCCAACCTAATTTACGCAGTCTCCAATCCAAGCCATGGTATAATGAATGTTACTAGATCAATCTCATATACACACCTCCATCCCACCTTCTACAAATCTCATGTGACCTTTAGCAAAATGATTTTATGAATTTATAATATTTATAGTGCTGTTCTACTATTTCCCAAATGTTTTCTTTCAGTGTGGACAGATATCACCACAGTTAGCGCTGAAGGTTCTGCTGCAGTTTGACAAAGCTATTAATAATGCTCTGGCAAATAGGGTCAAGTCCAAGATATCCTTTAAGGTAAGTTAACCATTAAAGCTTGGATTTTGGTTAATACGAGTTATGATATTAGTGAAAGAATCTTGACAGTGGCTCTAAACCCCAATTGTTAAATACATTGTTTAAATTGCTCTTCCGCTTTCGACGTTTGCAGTGTTTTAGTGGGATAACTTTCCTAAGTTATGATAATGTGCGTATTTATATTGCGACAAATAAAAGTTCAAAAGCTTGCTCATAGTGCTAATTTATTACGCTGGTCAAGTTACCATGTTCTGTTTATGCTTCAGGGATCTCTCAACACATACAGATTCTGCGACAATGTGTGGACATTTGTGCTGAATAATGTGGACTTCAAAGAAGGGCCTGTATCAGACATTGCCAAAGTGGACAAGGTCAAAATTGTAGCGTGTGATGGTAAAGGTACGTGTAAAATTGAGACAATACTGATATACAGTGAGTCACTTGGAAACAAAGTCAAACTTTAATATTATGATAAGAATGGGATAGTACATAGTTGCATCATATCACTGTGTCGGACATTTGCATCATTATTTAGTTGCTCCATGTAGGGATAACATGAATACCTACAATTCAAATTCCACGAGGCATGGCTATTGATGTTGCTGTTTTTACTAAAACAATTATAATTGGAAGTCCTGTGATTTTGTCATATTGTTAATGCTATTTTCAAACTTCTCCACCCCTATAAAGAAAAAGGAATGCGCACACAAACAAAAAAATCATCCTCTTTCAACCTGTTCTGCCTTCTGGCATAAAAAAATAATTGTGTTTTTCTATTTTTCAGGGACAGATGCACCACACTAGTCAAGTTCATAATCTCAATCATGTAAGTGCATCAAAAGTTACCTTTCAGACAGGCGTAATCGTGATGAGATGCTCTGTCTGCACTGACACAATGCAGTTATAAATGATCCTTGGTTTGTGAGCACCAGACAGTGTTCTCATATTTACTGCAACACTAGGTGCTACAGCTGTTCAGTGTTCTCATATTTACTGCAACACTAGGTGCTACAGCTGTTGTTTGGAACAAATTTTGGCAGCTTTGATACTTGGCTTCTTCATGCCTGTATTCTAAATGGATGTCTTCAAATAATGTAAATCAGGAAATTAATGCGATATTAATGCGAAAACTGCGATTGGCTTATGACCGCATTTAATTCCTACGCATTATGAAAAATAATGACAGGTAGGTCCGGGAAAAAACATGAAAGATGCCTGGTCGATCGCATTTAATTATTGTCGCATTTATGTCTAAATTCTTGAGGTCGCATTAAATTAGTGACGCATTAATTTCCTGATTTACAGTACCCAATGTTTTACAAATATTTGTATTATTTTTAAAGAGGATTCTCATGACTAGCAGGGACTGACTAGCAGTTGCAGGTATCAGTCAGAGTATGCATGATGTTATGAATGGAATATCATCTCCACATAGATATAGATAATATATGTTAGGTTGTTTGTTTCAGATGGATCTGGTTTGGAAATATGAAGAGGTAAAAAAGGAAGAACACACTCAAAGCCTTGCCTTACTGATAGGTTATGTAATTTAACATCAAAACTACATATCAATATATGTACAGTATGTAATGCTGATGTGTGAACAAATCTAGCTGAATCCATTATGAATTTCTTCACTATTTCACTGTCAGAAATACATGTGGAACTTCACCAATTCACTCACCTACTTTTCAAATGTTTTTTCTTTCTTTTCAGTTTACACATCATTCTAGTAATTGTCTATTTGCAATGGCATTGTTAAACATTTTGGTATATACACCATACATTTTATAAATTACTTAAATTGCACAATAATGTGTATTTCTTTATCATGTTTATCTAGCATGTCAAAGGCATATTTAATGTCTAAATGCCATGTTAAGAATAAAATTTATGATAACACTGTTCATACTATACATAATCATTACATGCCTGCCGAAAGCCATGCAATAGTCAGTTTCCTTGGTCCTTTTCCCATTTGTCATATGCATATTGAGATATAGGAATATGAAGTGTCAACCAATGTAATATTAAATATGTATAATTTATTTAGAAAAATGTACAACTGGCAAAATGACCCATCATGCCATGAGAAAGATGCTTTAGTCAATGATATCTGTAAGCACACATGATACATGCTAGTATTTTACTTTTGTGTGTAATTTGCCTCCAATGGAAGTTTTCAAAATGTCCACCATATTGCAAATCTATGTCATATTTTGTTTAATGACTGTCATCCATTAAATTAAAATGATTAATACATTGGAACATTTCAAGAATGTTCATAACCATTCTATTTGTCCAATACATATCGCCAATTTGTTCATCTTCCTGGAAATGTGTTGTGCACTTTGTCTTGCGTCCAAATTGTCACTTTTTATAGACACCGGAACCAGTAGTATACTAAATGAATACTAGTTAGTTACAACATAAGTAAAATATACATGTAGATGTGTAAATAATAGAAATGTCTCTATTTTGTCAGTGATCTACTACGCTATAATGTATGCATTAATATAATAGTACTGTATACTAGTGTTGTCAATGTAATCAGAAAATGGAGTAAAATGCTAGTTCCTGTAGTTTTGGGATAATGTGTTGGACATTGTCAAGACTATGCATAAGAAGGACCGAGTTGCATGGTTAAGGCCGTCAGAAATATAATGGAGTTACCTCATTGTTACATTATGTTAACTGTCAAAATATACGTGTTGCTTCAGTTTCTTTGCAATGCTATTTAGCTTGCATAAGGTCTGAAGTTAATTGCTTTGTATTACATTAGTCACAGGCAAAATGGTGGATATCACAAGTGGCATCCTCACAGGAAAGCCATAAAATTAGCTAATTCCATTTCCACTCTGCATAATAATTGCCTCTTTGCCATGAAAATGAGAGTAGATGGTGATTTTTAAAAATAATGAGAAAGAAACTTTTAACATGTTGAAGATTCAAGTAAGTTCATTGCTGTTGTACATTCATGATTTATGAAAATTGTATCAAGAGCAACAGGTATTGAACAAGGGCATGCAAACTATTGTCAAGTACAAAAGTTGATCTTATCAATTACTGTATTAATCGCCTGAATATTTCAATGAATAAAGTGACATTCAATTCTTTATGGATTATTTTGTTTAAAGTAACAGTTGCATGCATGGCAGCAGAAAATGCATTGTGATTTCAACGGAAAACAAGCCCAGGATCTGGGGACTGCAGGCCGAACGCCATGTCCAGGGCGAATAAATCAATCCCTGGACAAATAAATCGGCAGATATCCATGTTCTAACTGCAGCAGGATATTCTAGTGACCTAGCTCCACCAGCCAGTGTTGTACAAACAGGGCTTGTGCATAAATGACATGCAAGCTGAGATATGAATGAAATTATCCTAAAAGTGGCTGTAAATACCAGTCCAACCAATGTTTTTGCACAACTGTGATTTGCTAAATAAAAATACTACAGAAACTCCCTTTTATTATTATTAAGTGGATTTGCAGTGTCCTTTTAGAGGTGATATCCAGTGGTATAACCAGGATTTTTTGTATACTGCTAGTTCACTGCAATATCATGTCGCAGATAACATGGATATTCCACTCGGACATAATATCCGAGCCGACCAGTCCTTACTTTACCCCTTTATTGCCGAGCGCCATGCAGGGGAACAAGAAGTACCATATTTTAATGTCTTTTGGTATCGTATGACCTTCCGCACTCCAGGCTGACGCTGTAGCCATTATGCCATGGAGCTGGGCTTCATTCGAGGAGATGCCTCATAAAAGGATCATGTTGGAAATGTGACTTCTGTGAACATTGATGCTGGGCCTCTAGGGCTAGTTTTAAACCATGACCTGTTGCTCGTGCAACAGTCCAACCCCTAAACTGTGATGTACCCAGCAGGAAATGCTCTATATGTTTATCTCTGAGGGCTTGGAATCTTCTTCTTGGATCTCCGAAGACTTGGAATCTTCTTTGTGGATCTCTGAAGACTTGGCATCTTCATCTTTGTGGTGGCAAGTTTTAGCCTTGGTTCTTTTTGTTTTGTTTTTGTTTTAATTGGGGTTTAGAGCCGCTTTAAAGCTTCTTTCACTTATATCACAGCTTGTTAGTTAAGGCAGGAGGAAACCCGCTACATCCGTAGCGCTGAATGTTGCAGTAAAACTGCGAGCACCGGCTGGTACTGACAAGACCAAGGATGATAACTGCATTGCCACTCTACAGAC
>JAUTBT010084341.1:0-12377 GCA_032361225.1 Lepetodrilus schrolli | reverse complement strand
GCTCGCAGGTTTACTGCAACATTCAGCGCTACGGATGTTGCAGGTTTCCTCCTGCCCTAAACTGACAAATCGTGATATAAGCGAAAGAATCTTGAAAGCGACTTAAAACATTTTTTTAAATGGTTTGGGCACTTGGTAATTGTACGTGCTATTTACTTGTGACAGAGGCGGCCGGCGGAATCTGTGAACGGTGGAAGGAGTACCCCGAGAGAAACAACCGAGTGGGAAAGAGCCTCAACACTGGCATCGTGACCATCGTCAACTACGGCAAGGCTGTGCAGTCCCGCGTCTCTCAACTGACCTTTGCCCACGAGGTCGGACACAACTTCGGATCTCCGGTATGTGATTGTGTAGCCGGGTGTGATAGAAGATGCTGCTATTGGTCTCGGCCATCGGGGTTACTCCTTTGGCTCGTTTGGTAGAACGTTGGACTCGCAATCCAGCAACTCTGGTTCCAATCCCAAGATCGGCACGGTCCTTGATTACAATTGCACCCTTTTTTACACAAGTTTCACGAAATTGAGTGATAATTATGAATTAGAAATATGAACACAATGTCCAGAAACTATTGTTTATGATTTTTAGACTATTTATGTCCATCTGTCATACTAGTGATGAGGTATGTTGACTCTCTCCATGCTGGAGGCAACCGGATATGTCCTAAAGAGCTATGTCTGCCTAAACCAGCAGGGAGAGGGTTACTGGTGCCTGTGAAAAGAAATGGTTAACAAGCATCTAAAATGCAACATTTTACTAAAGCATGATATGATGCACTGTCAGTACCAGCGATATTGATAGGATGCGCTGTCTGCAATGCAGTTATCATCCTTGGTGTTGTCAGTACCAGCCGGTACTCGTAGGTTTACTGCAACATTCAGCGCTACGGATGTTGCAGGCTTCCTCCTGCCCTAAACTGACAAGCCATGATATGTGAAAGAATCTTGAAAGTGGCTCTAAACCCAAATAGTGTTGAATGATGTAAACAAAGTATTTGGGTTTAGAAATTGAACATTGATTGCTACATTGGATTCTGATTTCAGTTAAGTGTCTCTGCTGAATTTGGATTCATGATTGTGTTCTTGTTTCGATGCTGATTTGAATAAATATTATGAGATAAAGGGAAAAATCAGTAATATAAAAAAACAAGTGTTGACAAGAGTTCAATTTCAAAACCTCATATATTTCAGTGTTTAGTTCACTGCAGGGTTTTACTGTTTCAAATTGAGAGGCAGTGATGTGGTGGTTATATTTCAATTATAAATATATATTCTTATTCATCACATCACAGAGTAAAGAGTAAAAATGAGAATGTTTTGTTTTCTTCTCAATTATCTCAAACCTATGTTAATGTCAGTGACAAGATTTTACCAGGACTACGACGATATGTACTCCATTTAAGAAAAATGTTTTATTACTAAGTTAACCCCCTCCCTGCTGGATTAGGCACAAGTAATGTTCTTTAGGGCATCTCCAGTTGCCTGCAGCATGGAGTGTGTTAAGTGTTGTATGAATGATGTTTTATTTATATATTTATTATATGTATCCATTTTTTTTTTTATTGAGGCCTTTTACTATGTAAACAAATTTCCTCCAGGATAATAAAGTATTATTATTATTATCCATATAGTATTGATCGTTGAATGTCGTTCCAGCATGACAAGGGGCCACTGTGTGCTCCATACGGCACATCGCAGACAGATGCCTCGGAGGGCAACTACATCATGTTTGCCTCCGCCACCATGGGCGACAAGAACCACAACGACGAGTTCTCGGCCTGTAGTCGTGACAACATTACACGCGTGCTGGATGCCGTGGTACAACACAAACACGGCAAGATCAACTGCTTCAACTGTGAGTATCGGAACTAATTTTCGTTGTGACGTCGTCTTGTCCCACTTTGTTCAGTTAAATGATTGTGACAATGTTCCAGAAGTGTTATTCACTTGATCTTGTTCACATAAGCGTATATTTCAAGAAGCCAAAATTCCAAGATTGACCTCACCCTGGGGACATGGCATCAACATTGACGGAGAGGGGGAGTATGAGAAATAGATTAATAGGTATATTCAATGTTCATCTAAACACAACATGTTTGATGTTTTCTGGCGTGTAGCATCGAAAGCTGCGTTCTGCGGGAATGGCATCGTGGAGAAGGGGGAGGAGTGTGACTGTGGTTACCATGGCGACTGCGAGAACACAGACAAGTGCTGCTACGGCAAAGGCTCCACTCAGGGCCCTGAGTGCACGCTGAAGACTGGCGTCAAGTGCAGGTGTGTGTTGTGTTGTGTGTGTATTTATGTGTTTGTGTGTGTGTGTGTTTGTGTGTGTGTTTATTTATGTGTTTGTGTGTGTGTGTTGTGTGTTTGTGTGTGTGTATTGTGCTTGTGTGTGTGTTGTGTTTGTGTGTTGTGTGTGTTTGTGTGTGTTTGTGTGTGTGTGTGTTGATTGTGTGTGTTTATATGTTTGTGTGTGTGTGTGGTGTGTTGATTGTGAGTGTGTTGTGTGTTTGTTTGTGTGTGTGTTGTGTTTGTGTGTGTGTGTTGTGCTTGTGTGTGTGTGTTGTGCTTGTGTGTGTGTTGTGTTTGTGTGTTGTGTGTGTGTGTGTTTGTGTGTGTGTGTGTGTTGATTGTGTGTGTGTGTGTGTTGATTGTGTGTGTTGATGTGTTTGTGTGTGTGGTGTGTTGATTGTGAGTGTGTTGTGTGTTTGTTTGTGTGTGTGTGTGTGTTGTGTGTGTGTGTGTTGTGTGTTTGTGTGTTATCTGCATTTACTTTCTTAAAGTTATTGTGAAAATTGTTGCCTATACATTCTGACCAGGCCCTGAGATTACGAAACTGTTTTTAGTAAGAATTCATCCTTAACTCAAAGTTTTGTTCACAAATTGGGATATAAAATCGTATTCAAAAAATTTCGTCATTTCGTGAGATACATTTGCATTTGCATTTCGATATTCGTTAATAAAAGACCTAAAATGAAATTTGTTTCCTCTCTAGTCCAACTGCCGGGCCCTGCTGCACAAAGGAATGTATATTTGATTCAGGCACCCTTTGCAAACAAAAAGACGACTGTGCACAAGCATCAAATTGCGAATATCCTTTTTGCAGAAATGTAAATTCCAGAATACATCTTACGTATTTCAATATGTTTAGTGCTTCACTGGAAAATTATCTGTAATTCAGTGATTTGATTATATTTTTATGAAATCTCGAATTTCATTCATTTCACAATAACTCGTAAAGATACTACTGGATTCCAGATGTCTGATCATGTACGCACAACAGTGCATGATGGCAAGTAATATCCTGGGATGCCTGGCTATGCTTTTGCATATGTAGTACAATGTTTGGAGAATTCAATATTTAGCCATGGACATTTTTCCTTGACCGTGTCTACTGGCTCGATGGCAAGCTGCCCAGAGCCTCAACAGGAGGCCAACAACACTTTCTGCAATAGCTTTTCACAAGTCTGCAGAAGTGGGGTAAGTGTTTCAATATCCATGGCTTTAGTTTCTGTGGCCACCATTGTATTATGAACACATGATTATGGGACATTGGGAGGGAATTCTGCACATAAAACTAACATCGTTAATGACCTTCAGTTCAGAAGTGTAATTAATTATGGAAAAGAAACATTTCTAGATTAGCAAAATCTAAAACTGAAAAAAAGAATAATACTTGTCGGGGGAGCAATAGTTGTATCTGATGAGAATATGTAACAGCCCTGTAAATGCCACTAAATGGCCAATCTTAGGAAGGATAGAAATCAGTCCGATTTTCATAGACGTGTTGTTGTGTTTAGGAATGCATCGGCTCCATATGTTCAAGTATTGGCTGGGAGGAATGCTTCCTGACGTCCTCCAATGATGAAAACGGCCCGACCAGAGAGGAGCTGTGTTACGTCTCATGTCGTATGTACTCGCTGTATTAGGACTCCCCGTAGTTTACTGTTCTTTTACAAATGGCCGCCTAGTCACTGTTTAAACAGAAATACAGAATGTATTAAATGAAGTTTTAAATAGCTAAAGAGTTATAGATGTTGTAAATTGAATTATTTATTAAATGAGATAGGGTCATACATATCATGTCGTACATCGAGACTATGTTAATCCTCGTGATAATTATTATTTTTGTAAACGAGAGAAGAATCTGAAAGTTTATGTATTTTTAAAGAACATTTATCGTAATTTTATTTGGACTCTAGATGTCAAATAGATTGGCTTGCACAATTATGATATCGTATGTATGTCTCTACTTTGATTGGCTTGCACAATTCTGATATCGTGTGTATGTCTCTACTTTGATTGGCTTGCACAATTCTGATATCGTGTGTATGTGTCTACTTTGATTGCTCATGTTGCACAGGCAAGTCCCCTACATCTGCGTGTATCAGTTCCTCCAACAACAAGATGATCACCGAAAGTGGTAATGAAGATTTCGAAAAGCTACTGATCGAAATAGCAAAAACATCATCCAACGGAACTAAAGCAAGTGGCATTCAGCTGCCTGCTGGTGAGTTCTTATCTCGGAGACCAATAACCATCTTAACCTTCTACATGCTGGAGGATGCTGCAGATGCCCTGCAGACCAGGCCCCCATTCCACAGAACAATTGTAGCGCTACGAGTTACCACTCCTGTAGCACTAAGATTGTTCTGTGGAATGGGCCCCATTGCTCAGAACAGTTTTAGCTACAACTGATTGCAAGTAAAACTTTAGGTACCAGCTACAAGTGTCAGTCCATTTCACGAGCCACTTTTATCGCTACAATAGTTTAACTAACCATATTCTCAAGTATTAATTTGATAAAAATGTTTGATACAATGGAGTTACACTTGTAGCGTGATTATCTATGATTAATAAATAATGTTGTTCATCAGCTTAAGAAACTTGATATTCTTTCAGTTGTATAATAAAATATTGTCAGCACTACCACCTTGAGCTTTGATATATATATTCACCACGGCTGATGTTTCTATAATTTTACATATTATGTCAATGACTGTTTGCAGGTTCGCCATGTGACAATTTCCGAGGTTACTGCGACGTCTTTCATCGATGTCGAGGGGTTGATGCTGACGGACCACTAGCCAGATTAAAAAACCTTATATTCGATCCCAAAACTTTACAAACTATCAAGGAGTGGATTGTGGTACGTGTGCTTTGTTGTTTTAACGTAAAATTCAATATTGGTTTGTTTGTGCTAACACCTAGATCTAATGAAACCCTGTTTGCATGCTTGTTCTGATGACCTTTCATACAGCAATGTAAGCAAACCTACTACATCCTATACAATGTGCACTACTGTTTGGTGTAGGTTCGACAGTCCTTCGTCGCGTATGGGTGAAAGATTCCCGCTGCGACGTTAAGCACCAAATTAACTAACTAACTAATCTACAGTCGTGTCCACAGTCTACTGGTATTTGCAGGTACACTGGTGGGCAGTCATGCTGATGGGAATAGGCCTAGTGGTGGTGATGGGCGTGTTTATTAAGGTCTGCGCCGTGCACACGCCCAGTAGCAACCCACAGAAGCGTGCTGCCAGGAAGCTGACGTTGCCCAGGAGACGCCACCACGACCAGGGGCCGAAACGATCGGGACCCAGATCCATTCCAGTAGTAAGTCCTAACCGGTGGAGCCTGTGTCTGTCGCTGTAAAATATTTAATGGAATTCAAATGAATATAACAGGTTGATGTATTTGACACATTAGCAATTATTACTATCATTATTATTATTACTTTATTATTATTATTATTATTGACATCATTGTTATTACTGCTGCACGCATGTTTAACTGTTCCACCCTTCTCCACCAGGAATCGCCACCCCCGTACTCCGCGGCCTCGCACAGCGGTGGCGGTTTGCCGCCATCACAAGGCAAACACGGCAAGAACTACCACCGCAACAACAACAACTCTGCAAGCAAATCCAACCGCGGTCAACAGTACGAGATGCGTCCACGCGCATAGTTAGTACCCGGTCATCTGTACAGAGTCAACTCATTTACTTCATGTTCTTGACCACCGCCATCAAATTGGTGCATCTTGCATCAAGTCCATACAAAGGGGAGATAACTACATGATCTATTTTCCTGCTGCACTATGACAATAACATTTTGTATTTTAGACACATTTGAGACTACAGACTGTGATTTTTTTTTGCACGTGACATGGATGTTTGCCCACCGTATGGCAGCTAGGTGATCTGATATAAAAACTTATCGGACATCATTAGCCAGCTTGGCCGAAAAAGGTCAAAGTGCGATTTTGAAATAATGCAGCATTGCTCAAACTTTCAACTTCTTAATTATTAGTCCCAATTGAGCAGAGATTTGGTCAACAAGCATAACACTTTTGTTTGAATCAGATTTGTTCAAGGCATATTTCCTATCTTGGTATCAATAACAAACAGACCTCGTTACAACTTTCTGAACTCTCCCAGCCTGATGAACTCTACATTACAATATTCATCAAGTAAGCATTAACAGCCGAGTGAGCTACAGTGCCACACCATTTTCTATCCTTCAACTGTGGGTCAAGTGTTAAGAAACTAGTCATCATTAGTAAATGTCCTATATCATGCCAAGCACCTGAATCTGCCTGTGGTACATTGATTCATATCTCGTAGTGCAGCAGCGAAAACAAATTAAGAAGAGATGTTATTGGTTGTTATTCATGTTGACTATTTTGACTCCATTTTTCTTTTCCAGCTATATGGTTCCATATGGTGAACAATGAAGGTGATTGTAGTGGTAACCAGTACAGATAGTACTTAACGATTAACTATAGCGAAAAAGAATATTGAATTCATGCTGAAGTTCTGTGTATATATTGCTTTCAGTTTGTTTTAATTTATTGCTTTGATGAGAAACATAATCTACGTTAGATTTTTGCCTTCTCATTTCAAGTAGTTTGCTCATGTTCAATATATGATGGGAAATGACTGGCAGGATGACAACATTGGGTGCACAGTTTGTAAATCTATTTGGAGTGTCTAATACCATCTTCCATGTAAATGTGTCCTTGCATACTGGAAATGTCCATCTAGTAAACTCCAAACTTATATGTTTTCTAAATACTATTCAAGAGAAATGATCAGTTTGTAAATATCAGGTGTGAAATATCATTATAGTATTTGGTGCTTGTGCAGTCATGGATTTGCTTGCTTTTTATTACACTATGTTGTTGATTAACTAAAGACAAAATATGAAGTATATTAGATAATGAATGATATATTCCTGTTAATCATTCATGAATGTTCTGCTTTTAATGCAATTTCTTAGAAGTTTGACTGTCTTACAATATATTGCAGGTTCATCAGATTATTGTTTGTAGAGCGATCTAGGACTAACATTTATGAGTTTGTTGTTATTCAGATCTAGGTCTAACATTAGTCTGTTGTTATTCAGATCTAGGTCTAACATTAGTCTGTTGTTATTCAGATCTAGGTCTAACATTAGTCTGTTTTTATTCAGATCTAGGTCTAACATTAGTCTACTGTTATCCAGATCTAAGACTAACATACGTCTGTTATCCAGATCTAAGTCTGACATTAGTACTGCATGTTGGTAAACCAGACTTGTTCTCCAACTATCACTGCTGTTCAGATTTCCTAGATTAGAACATTGGTATACAAAAAGGTGTGTTTACATGGATATGTACGGTAGTCGGTCGGTCCTTACAAATGCTAACATATGAATTTATTACCTTGGAATTACATATTTGTCCAGTGCCTCACAGTATGGGCATGAAATTGTGGCCATATGATGGAGAGAGAGAAAGAAATCAACTGTATGCAATCACACCTGAATGTTGAGGTGTACGTGTATTTGTTTGGCTGCGAGCCTGAATGCTCTCTATGCTGGAGGCGACTTTGGATGCCCAAAATAGCAGTGTCTGCCAGAGTCTAGCAGGAAAAGGGAGAAAACTCTAGCTGGACGAATCGCAATCACTGCTCTGTGGGGCAATTCTGTTGCCGCCATCATTGCGATGGTTAATAAACTCCACACTTGGCTATACAACTAAATATTAATTGTCATGTATGGGTTAAAGATTCCCACTACAACATTAAACAATAACTCACTCGGACACAATATTATCACTGCTCACTATTTTGAAAAATCTTTGCCAATTGGTTTTCATGCATTACATTGTTCAGTTAATATGTTGTTCCACTGTTACTTCAATTTGAAACGCCTGTTTATCTGTTTAAAACAACATTTAGTAATGTTCCAAGTATATATATATATCTTCTGTTTTACATATGATTCCCGTTTAGATTCTACCCAATCAAGAGTGCAATAAAGAAAAGGTGTTTGTTTAATTTCATGAGGCAAAACCTCTTACTTATTCATGTTACCAGCTGATCAGTAGATAATTGATACATACCACAGACACACACACAGACAGATACACACACACACACACACACACACACACCCAACCATACACACACACACAAAACAAAACAAATCTTCATTTATCCAGTGTATTTCCAGAGACATGTATATTTACCTACATTACTAGTAGTAATCAGCTTATCAACCAGATACATATTTTTTACTGTTATGTCTGTTTATCACAAATTATAATTACACCAGTATCCCTTTATGCAATACCTTGTGTTATACATAGAGAATGGAATGCTAAACATTTTGCATGAAACATGAACATGTGTGATGGTAGAAAAATACATGCACTGCATTTTACCATACCCCCACCCAAGTGTATGTGTATATATATATATATACTAGTATCTATCAGAATATTTAATAAATGATAATTAATCTGACGATCATAATCTTTGGTGTAAATGTTTTAATGGCACTGATTATGTTGTACAATTTAACAGTTTGATAAAGATGTATTGCATTACATGTACTTTCTTATTTAGGGATCCAGTAATTAAGTATTATGTTTAATGAATACAATCATGAATGGTTGACCTATTTAATGGTCAAATGATGTTTTTTTTTACCTTAAACTACTTACCGTGCTTACATGTAATTTGTGTTGTATTCAACCAGCCACATATTCCTGGCAGTAGCTAGTTATCAATATTTAGAGCGGTGAAAACACTATTTGAGGTAGAAAATACGTATTCCAAGTGAATGAATTTTGCATTGTTAGCTCCAATTCAGCTGTAACTGTATGGGTTGTTCCATTGAAGTGTTTAAAGTGTCTTGGAACATTGCATTAATTTCAATTTGATTAAATATTCATGTAAATAAGAGCCATAGATTATCCAATGTTTAGATAGTTTGAATATCACTGTGTATATAGATCTATATATATATATTATGGAAATATTTTTTAAATTTTGCATTAAAAATATGAAACTTGTTTTATTCAATCAGCAGTTGTTTTCAAACATTTTGGCAGTTGGTCTTAATTTCTTTTCATGTAAAACTGGAATCATTTTTCATCGCCTGCAAAAGACTTGTAAATTTTGATGCTGACAAATTAGAATGGACTGTCACTCACATATTAGAATGAGCCGTCACTCGCAGGTTAGGATAGTCTGTCACAACTTAAAATTGAACCTTTTTCATCTAATAGTTGACACTTACCATCAGGGTGTGATATCATAGCTCTTTTTTAGCTCTTGGCAAATTCCTGATAAGCAGTGTGTACTCTTGCTCATGTCAGATAGACAGTGTAATGCCTTTTTGCGAATTCTACATGGATACCAAAACCCCGTTTAGTGATTTGTTCGGAGATGTGAATAATTGTTTGTGTTCATCAGCAGTGTTCTAGTCAGAGTTTTGTAAAAGTCTCGACAAGAAAAACCAGAATCATTCCAAATCTGCAGATGGAAATTCATGTAGTTATTTACATGGAAAAATGTTAATTTTTCACAAGATAATATTCTTGATTACAAGTTGTCTGTTTATTTACATATGACTTCGCAAATTCAAAGTAAATAGGACCTGTGTTGTGGTTGTTTTTTACAAAGTAATTTAAGTCAATGTTGATGGGAATTTTGTGACAAAGTCAGTTGATCCAAAACCTTTTTCAAAAAACTTCAAGTTAGATATTAGCAAGTTAGATATTAGCAATATCAAAGACCGATATAGGAGTAAATTATTGCTTTTTGTCTTTTACTCAAATGTTTTATTTTAAAATGGAATGCAGTCTTCCTTCATATTTCCAGCATTACATGGTAGTCGCTGTCTCTCGTCTTATATGATCATAAGTTATCTTCCTTGAACATATCACATTGAAAAACATCCGTCTTGAAAAGCATTCGGGAAGAATGGTTTCTTGGTTCAATATGTTCAAGGGAGGTAAGCATGACAACCTATGTTTGTATCAATTTTAACTCTTTTTATTTTTAACTTTCTGTGTTACTGTTCACTAGCTCATCCTAAAGGTGTTCCTCTCCCTCCCAACTTAAACAATAGGATCGTCACAATTTAACCTGGTTGGAACTTAAGGTAATCATTCTATCTATATAACGAATGTGCCAGATCTCTTGTATATTTTTGATGAGATGAGATTCCTGACTGTATCTGTTTATCATCATTCATGTCATTCATTATGATGAAGAATAAATGTTTTTGTACAAGATTTAACTTTTCTTGATTTACCCCCCATTTCCTTTCCTTGTGGATACAGAGTATACATTATCGGAGTGTATATTATATACAAGTACAAAACATTGTAATGAATTTATACAAATTTGTTTGTGTCAGTACCACAATGGTAGAACGTTGGACTTCGGAGCCAATGGTTCCAGGTTCAAATACCGCCCCGGGAGTCCGGTATCAATGTTTGAGAAAGTTGCCTTTCTGACGCGATATTGACAAGATGTGGTGTATGTACAGTGGCAATGTCAGTACCACCTGGTACTCACAGGTTTACTGCAACATTCAGTGCTACAGATGTTGCGGATTTCCTCCTGTTCTAAATGATCAGCCTTGATACAAGTGAAAGAATCTTGAAAACTGCTCTCTGCCCCAATTTAAAAAATAAGAGAAGACAAAAAAGGTCAGTGCTGGCCTGGCACGAGATCCCTCTGGCATTCTCTGCTGACCATAAGCTACTTCTTGTGTATCTCCTCGCCATTCCCATATAAAAAGTAGCTTACGATCAGCAGGGAATGCTAGAGGGATCTCGAGCCAGGCCAGCACTGACCCTTTTTTTTCTTCTCTTATTTTTAAAATTCAAATCTCATCGTCGCCAGGCTCGCACCCATTAACTATATATTAATGTACATTTATCCTTTTTTTTTTCTATCAGTTTATCAACATTTTATAGAGATCAATATATCAATTACTAGTACTTTACTGATCAGTGCATCACTATTGCATCACCCATTTCTTTATTAACAAACTATACTACCGTACAAAATAAATAATGGAACGCAGACCTATATTACATTTGTTTTCATTCAAAGAGAGGCGACTGATAAGTACCACAGGTACACAACCCAAAGAGACAGGTGGAAGCACGTGCCAGATTAGTATTGCCCGTGCATATTCTAGCATGTATTGTAAATTTCATTACAATTACTTGTCTAATTTTTTAGATATACCACTTTATGTGTCCTCATTTAAACATACACTGTACTATAAATATATCAATATCATCGTTCCTTTAAATTCTGACAGTAGTATAGAATATTTAATATCACTTGACAACATACAGTAGATTAACATGACTATCCTAGAAACGAGACTACAGGGATTCTAGAAACTGTTCATCAGTCGCAGAAAGGTCAGTGCGCCAGAAACAAATATCTAAAAACTATTAAAAAATATATACCCAAATATGTGAACCCTGTGCAGCATGCAATGTTATGAACTTGGAAATTAACAAACACCAACAAGTTTCACGATTATACTAAGCACACACAATATGGAACCCTATTCAGGAACATGACTAATATGGGGGTGGCAAGGTCATAGTATGAGGTGGGAATACACACTTTGAGATTTGGTTATCATCCATGGCAACTTGACACGTCAACGATATGTTGATAAAATCTCGTCTTTCAAGTTGACAACGTTCATCTCCATACGGCCATCCTCGCACCCCAGCGGTACTTAAAGAGGCAAGATCATACTTGCAAGTATTTTATATATATATATCTTTTTATTATATTTTTTATTTTCCTAAATAATATTAATAGTTAATAAAACTTCAATGGAGACATGTACACTACGTAGTCACATTAGTCACTGGAAAGTTTAATTCCCAAGAAATCGTGACTTGCTTATTGTTTTGAGTGTGATGAAGTTCTGTAGCACAGATAATACATGGTGCGCGCACGCACGCACACACACAAACACACACGGTACAAACTAATAGGGCGTGTCAGTTGTGGTGAGATTTCTTCTTCCGGGTGACAACTAAACTAGCTCAATGTTGTCAAAACCATTG
>JAUTBT010084340.1:0-12377 GCA_032361225.1 Lepetodrilus schrolli | reverse complement strand
CCCGGGGCGGGATTTGAACCTGGAACCTTTGGCTCCGAAGTCCAACTGTTCTACCACTGCGCTACCACCTGCCCCCCCTGATAACATAGATACTCAGTTAATGCCCAGAGTGCACCTGTAGTGCATAGTGTTGCAGTAAACCTACAAGCACCATCTAATAAACCCTATGATGACAGTGAAAAGGCAACTTTGTTGGACACTGATGCCAGGACTGGTCTGTATTGTTGATTTGGAGTGGTATGGAGGACAGAAACGCCTACCTACATGTGCATACTTCTTTCTTCCTGCGAGATGTACATTATTTTATACCTGTTTAACCATCCCCATGCTAGAGGCAGCCACAGATGCCCAAAACAGCTTTGTGCCTAATCCAGCAGGGAGAGGGTTAATACATTACTGTCATTTATTACCATCTAGGAAGTCTACATTTGACAGACAAAATGTTGTATTTAATTATTCGAAGATGGTTGGAGAGCGTTGTGAATTGGAATTTAGAATCATTTTCAACATTACTTTTCTGTATATGAGTACCTGTCTGATTGTCCATGGCCTGTGAGTGTACATAGTGAAGTATGGCCCCCGTGTGTATGGGTATTTCCCCGGGATCTCGCGTGGCACATCCTCAACATCCTCTTTCGTATATACAGGTTTGATGTTGATCCCCTGAAAAATTGCAACATACATGTTTTGCTTGTTTGTTTGGATTGGGGTTTTAAGTCGCTTTCAAGATTCTTTCACTTATATCACAACATGTCAGTTTAGGGCAGGAGGAAAACCGCAACATCCATAGCACTGAATGTTGCAGTAAACCTGTGAGCATCGGCTGGTACTGACAAGACCAATGATGATAACTGCATTGCCACTCTACAGACATCGTATCCTATCAATATTGCATCAGAAAGGTTAACTTTCGTGAACATTGATGGCGGGCCCCCAGGGCGGGATTTGAACCTGGAACCTTTGGCTCCAAAGTCCAACCGTTCTACCACTGCGCTACCACCCACCCCCAACATACATGTATGTGATTATCAAAATGCAGATAAATTATTACAACAATCTCTGAATTATTTTGTCCAGCAAGAACTAAATGTGATGGATATTACAGCTACACATGTCCAGTTGAGTACATTGAGTACCTCAGATGTTTTCCATGTGAGAGTTTCATCCACATCCCTTCCCTTCAGTTCTTTCTTGGCACCGATAGCCCACTCTGGGTCAATAGTGTCCGAACTAAACTGTCGCGGACAATGGCTGCTGGTGGGAAACACCTGAAAATACAGCGCATTAATAAATGGACAAGCTAGAAATGTGTCATCACTAGATATATGGTCTACCATGTTTTGATGTGTTCAAATAACTTATAAGCACCATTCTGATGAAGAAAAACCTTAGATCAGACTACTGTGTATAAAATCGTCTCTTCCTTTCCCTATTGTATGTAGAAATGACACTATCAGGCCATAAACATTACTTGGCAGAGGTGATCATGCCCCTTCTCCCCTCATTTAACCAATTTCCTTGACTGTCGGTTGCAAAATGTATGTCACAATTGCATAGATTTGCATCTAGCAACTAAATATTCACTGCGATGATTACTTTTCTATTCACCGAAATCCAGGCTGTTCAATCACTGCAGTGGATAATGGCTACCCAGATTAAAGTATCACTTTGGTGAATGAGGCAATAGAGAGTAATTACCGCAAAAAGGGTCATCAAAATTGATTTGATTGCTAAAGTGAAGCCTATATGCCTGTGGAATCATAAAATATCCTGCTGTCAGCTGATTTCGAGACTCATGTGTTTTCGAGGCAATCATGCTTTGCGTTATGAGAGATTTGGTTGGTTGATTTGGGGTTTAAAGCCACTTCCAAGATGTTTTCACTCACATGATGGCTTGCATGCATATGTACTGCTTGTACTAGTCTGGATTTCCACCAGTTTTTAGTGCTAGCTCACTTGGAGGTATATCATGCCACAGATAGAACATGAATACCCCACAGTAGACACAGTATACTGACTCCGAGCCGACCAGTCCTTGCTTTACCCCTTTAATGCTGAGCGCCGATATTTATCGAGCTGATGATTATCGATCTTATATATCTGATAGCTAGCCCTAGCTGTGATCTCCACCGTTGCATGTTACTTAATGTACATATTATTGCGGCAAATCCATGCTCAATAGCGTGTTCATAGCGCTTCATTATTAACCTGGTCAGCTGGCCGGCCCTGTTTATGGCCGGGTAGTGATAATGCCATAAACAGCATCAACCCGGTCAGTGGATCATCAGTGTGCTCTCATTTTCCTTCTCAACTCCCTGAGGAGTATACAACCCAAGCTGCCATTCAAGGCGCTAGAAGGCTATCATTCACATGTCCATGTCATCCTACCGGGTACACACTCTCTTTTAAATATGTTTTAGATTTTTTTAATGCATTAAATAGAGCACTGTAACTAGAAGATTTTGTGGAATTAACTCACAAATATGGAAAATCCCGTTTTATTTCACGAAACACCTCATTGATCGAAAACCGGACAAATATACTGCTAGATGCGAAAGCGCAAGCAGGCATCATATTAATAAAGGACATGCAACAATTATATATACAAATAGTTAATATGAACATACTTTGTTGCCGAAGCTCCAATCATGCTTCCTGAGAACATTGTAAAGACGTACACGTAACATCATAACCATAACATTCACGCAAATTATTCACGGTCAGGAACACCGGAAGCCGCTGAAGAATACAAAAAATGAAACTATACATTTACGAAATATGATTGAAACATTGTGATACTTTAGTGTTATTTTACTTTGCTCTAGATTGTATTGCCACCATATTTAAATTAACACATGTCATGCATTTTATTGACACATAGAAATATAGTAGGCTACATGTACTGAAATGTTGGTATGTTGATTGCATTGCAAGCAGATTAGTGTGTAATCACAATATAGTGTATAATACTTAATTTGTAACTAAAAGATTGGCCCTACATTCTTGCTTTTACTGCAGATTACACAGAACAAAATGTGTTTATATTAGTATTATTACATTACAATACTGACAATATTTTGATGTCAATGGTGGACATTTCAATGTATTCTGAAAGTGGCCATGTGTTATACTGAGAATATCTGAAGTAATATATTCTTCTCCTCAAATATAGTGTTAGTAATATTGATACTTCAGAGCTTAACATGTTATAAAACTAAATGTGAAAATGTCTCAACAATCGGGATGGAGCATACTTCATGACTTGCATAATTATTGCAAATGCAAGTGTTCTCAGATTGTATTGCAAGGGAGATAATAACAACACAAATGTTTTGAATGCACACACTTTTATTTATAGGAAATGTTCAAATGTAAGCATCAAAAAGTCATATCTTTACGCAAATATATCACAGGCATGTTTCAAAATGTACACAGTAGATTTCAACTTTAAGCAGAAATAAATACACAGCCTTTGTACATTCACAAAGCAGACTGGGGCCGAAACGTAGGACTCTGAATGATAATATAACATGCAAAATTAGAATTATATTATAATTATTCAGAATCCTGTCTCTCACCATACATTCATTATCCAGGTAATAAAGTTGAACTTTAATACATGTTAATGAGACAATTGTGTTTGAAATGGTGATCTGCACATTTTCTGTTTGTATTTTTTTGTTGAAAAATTAGAATGATGGAAAGATACTGTTTGTAGACAGGACATTATCAACATGGTGAAGTACACTAGTATTATAAATAACATGTAGGTGTCAACACCTATTGCACATAATCAAGAACAGTCGAGCCTCATTTACCATTCTTTAACCCTCTCCCTGCTGGATTAGGCACATGCACGGCTTTTTGCCTCCAGCATGGAGAAAGTTAAAACAATCTGCACTACCGGCAATGTGGAATAACTATTACATTAAATTACTATTTCCCTTGCATTGGAATAAAATAATTGAATTGTAATTTTCTGTAATATATTCCCACAAGAAGTAATGCTTGTTTCTAGATGTTAATTGTTAGCGTACACCCCACATCAAGTACTAGTATTTCAAATTGGCATTTAAATTTTTTTATAAGCCATTTACTTGGTACTCATGAATATATTATTATCTAGTATAATAATATTATACTATAACATAAATTACTTCAATATCAACCTAATGAAATATGGTAGGAATGGTAATGGAATTGACAATGCTAGAATGTCAGCCTAGTTTAGGACTAACTGCTCTCCGTATTCATGCAACATCTTAATGGACACAATACATGATTATAGTCTAAACAGCAGCAGTTGGATAAAAACACTCTGCATTGCAATTGGCAAGCAGAACATGACAGGTTCTATTCTCAGCCATGGTTTTATGGCTATAAAATGCAAGTGTTAGTGTATTTCATCAAATTGACATTTTGTGATAATCTGTATACCATTTTGGAAACCATGCTTTGTTTAGCAAAGATGTAGTATTTCCATTTTATTTCAAAATATGGTACATACATAAATCAAATAAATACCATCACATTTCATTAAATATGCTGTGAGCATATTAATATTTTTAAGTTCCCAATTTATGTCCATATTAATTTAGTGTTAATTTCAAAACATTAAAAACATATATTACTATTTCTAATAATCTATTAGTAGTACATGTACTATAAGTTGATGGTCTAGTGACATGTGTGTTACTATCCGAACATGAAGTATCTAGGATTAGGAAAAGTCCACTCTACATGTGCTGGATCTAATCATAGTCAATATCATATTTGCCATCGTGCCAGGCAATAGTGCTCTGTGTGTATGCATTCTTAGTACATATACCTGTACCAGTCAGTTGGTGAGTCAGTTGGTGAGTCAGTTTGTCAGTCAGATGGCGACTCAGTTGGTGAGTCAGTTGGTGAGTCAATTTGTCAGTCAGTTGGTGACTCAGTTGGTGAGTCAGATGGTGAGTCAGTTGGTGAGTAAGTTTGTCAGTCAGTTGGTGAGTCAGTTGGTGAGTCAGTTGGTGACTCAGTTGGTGAGTCAGTTTGTCAGTCAGTTGGTGAGTCAGATGGTGAGTCAGTTGGTGAGTCAGTTGGTGAGTCAGTTGGTGAGTCAGTTGGTGAGTCAGTTTGTCAGTCAGTTTGTCAGTCAGTTGGTGAGTCAGTTGGTGAGTCAGTTGGTAAGTCAGTTGGTGAGTCAGTTGGTGAGTCAGTTTGTCAGTCGGTGTGAAGAGGTAAAATACAAGTCATTATCTGTCGGAGGTCACACACAATACACACAATACAACAAGTGATTTGACACATTTCCTGAAAAACAAACAAATAAAAAAAAAATATATATAAATCAAGAATATTTGCTTACTCTCATATGTAATGGCAGTTAATCAAAATTCTAGCAAAATAAATCAAAATTCTAAATCAGACAGATTAAAAAATTTCAGAACAAGTTTAGGTGCCAAGGCAATTATCATGTGAAAACTTGCCAAAACTGGTTGCTGAATAAGTTCATCCTAAAAGTGAGTCGGTCCTTACAGTATTAGCCACTGGGCACCATATCTATTTCTGGCCAATGTATCAACTTGTGGGCTTTCTATTACTATAAGTGGTTGAACCAATACATTCCAATTGAATATTTATCAAAATCATGTTTAACTGTATTTGAACAATGATCATATTAATATTTTAATCTCTGTAACAAATATTTAAAAAAAACCCATCATACACAAAGTGGCAGGGGAGCCTACTCTCCACCAGAAATGTGTCAAATACACAGTCAATGAAGTGCACAGGCATTCATCAGCATCTAAAAGTAGGTCAATATATGCTGCGTTCTTGTTAAAAGGGTCGATAGCCACACGGATATTTGACTAACATCCAGTTGTCTAGTTGCCGTACACAGTGCTCCCATCCGAGCTGACCGTACACCTGAAATACAGAATATGTCGAAGAAATAAATTTACATTTAAAAATGTATTATCGATACAAAATAACCTGTACTATACTAGTATGAGTGAGTGAGTTATTGTTTTACATCGCAGTGGGAATCTTTCACCCATACGCGACGATATGTTCTAGATCACGTATTCCCTACGTGTACATACCGTTCTGATTTTAGTGTCGGTCTTCTTGGAAGATTTTTCGTCCTGCTGCTTCTGAAGGAACTTGACAGCACGTCCAAACTGCTTGTGAACCAGTGCGTGTTCTATACTGAAGGACAGCACCTGAGACAGACACAAGGAAACTGATCAATATGGACAGAGAGGAATTCAAGTGTTTTTATCTAATGATTTAACACAGAGGTAGTCTACAACACATTTGTCTAGACCAGAGCTTCTGCATAGCAGCTGTCTTAGTACATTTCTGTGTTTGATATAGTAGCTATACATTTAACCCTCTTCCTGCTGGATTAGGCACTGCTCTTTAGGACATCTCCAGTTGCCTCCATTATGGAGAGAGTTAACCCTCTCCATGCTGGAGGCAAACAGAGAGATACCCTAATGAGCTGTGCCTCTACCTAATCCAGCAGGGAGAGGGTTAAATCATAAATGACAAACTAAGACAACATCCATCCAACACAACATAACTTAAATGAAGGTCAAATGTAAAACTACCTTTGGGTCTGTGAGGTCGGCCCACTTCTGGATCTCGATGAATGTTTCCTTCAGGTCTGAGAGCGAGACTTCCGGGGTGACAATGACGGAGGACGAGTCGTCCGTGGACTCGGTGGTGTCCAGGGGGTGCAGGAGGATGTCGGCCTGGGCACAGCCCAGATGTACGTACGCTTCCACCAGAGCAGCCTTCTGCTTGTCCATCTCACTGGAAACGTAAACAGTGGGAGAGTTCGGAACGATCGATTTATTGCTCGACGTAACTGAGGGAATATTTCATCCGTATGCAATGAGGAATAGCGAGTCAGTGATTTATTGTTTCACGTCGAAGCAGGAATCTTTCACCCATACGCGACGACAAATAGTTTATTCATGAAAAGGTTAATATAATTAACAGTTTTTGAGTCCCTCACACATATTTTGTAATAATGTTATGTTGTCTATGAGTGACCATTATCTCGGAGTTCCTACCTCTTGATAGTAGATGCTTCGGACCGGGAGTCATTCTTCACTCCATAGTAGGCCAGTAGGCTGGCCTGGTCTATCTTAGATATGATGTGTCGAGACAGCGATATCACATCTCCACGACTAGCATCGTGATCCTGCAAACCAGAAAGCAAGAGTAATTTGTGAACTTTATCATAATGGAAACTACAAAGTGAGTGAGTGAGTGAGCTTTGATGATGATTGACATATTACCTCCTCAGCATCCATGGTCTGTAGTCTGGCTAGATGAACAGGGAGGTGATCAGGGAACTCGTTCCTAACTTCTTCGTAAAGCTGGTGACCCAGGTCAAGTCTGTAAAGACATCACACTTAGTTCGTACCAGCTAATCCTGTAGTAACAGGTAGAGGAAACCTACACGTCAGTTAGACCTCAATTTAAGACTATCCCCTTCTTAATGTAAAGTGAAATAATACATTTTCAATCTTGAAAACATCGACAGCCTTGATAAACATTGACCAGTCTGTACCAGTCAGTAATTCTCAAATCTCGCTACTTCTCTCCACACACTACAATGAATGCACTATCTTGCTTATCAGTGTTTAGCCTATCTCAAACTCATTGGCAGTGGCTCTGCCAGCTATGAATGAAAACCTGTGCTCTATTGGAGCATTCTGCCCATCTCCGAGTCACAGACCGACTACAAGGAGTACTTACTTGCTGATCCAGGACACCTTGAGGTCGCGGAGAGCCTCGGCATATTCCTCCTCCTTGCTCTTTTTCTTCTCTTCCTTCTTGTCTTTACCATTGCTCTTGCTGTTGTTAGACTTCTTTGGGTTCTCGGTCAGAATGTACTTGAATGGCACGGAACTCTGCCAAGTGATGCATACTCGTTTACTTATCAATGAAGAAGAAATATGAATGGACATTGATATATGGATCTATACTATCCAAAGAATCTGGTTAATATAATTTTATCTCATTTTACATAATATATTACGTCATTAGATCACTACATTTCACAGCATATAACAGTATCATTCCATAGAACAACTGTAGTTCTATGAGAGTTGCAACTTGCCACACACGCACAGGAGTGAGTGAGTTATTGTGTCATGACGGAGTGAGTGAGTTATTGTGTCATGACACAGAGGGAATCTTTCACACATATGTGACGATACATATCCAGGAGTTATGACTCGTAATGCTTTGATCACTCTCTGGAACAGGAATCAGGAGGGAGTGAGTGATTATGGAGTTCAACGTCACTGCGGGAATCTTTCACCCATTTTCGACGATACCAGGAATCAGGAATTAATACCTACATTTTCTCGTATCGATATAATTCATCACTACATATAAAAATAACTAAAAGTTATCCTAATAAATTATTCCATGTCTAACCGCTTTCTTGACGGGATCGTCTTTGACAAGAGAGATGGTCCCAGTCAGGTAGTAGCCTGGTGATGCCCCTTTAGGAAGTCTGCAGGGAGAAATACATCAGATATTGAACACAATCTCCACAGCTAGAATACCTCGGAGAAACCACGTTATCTAAAGCTAAACATACCAGCAGGAGCTGATCTAAAACATTGAGATGTTGGGAAGAAGGCTAATAGAATCAATGTATGCTTGCCGACCCATCTATTCACATTTATTTTTACTTGGCAGCTTAATGAGGTGAGTGAATTTATTGTTTTACGTCACAACGAGAATCATTCACCTATATATCACAAATTAGTGAGGAGAAAATTCACTGTGGAAAGGGGGTATGTACCCCTGGAGCTACAAGTAGATACTTCCATTCTGAGGCATTCAACCCTCTCCCTGCTGGATTAGGCACAGGTACCAATTTTTAGGGCATCTCCAGTTGCCTCTAGCATGGAGAGGGTTAAGAAATAATTCAAGTGTTGCTATGCTTAGATTTATTAGTTAGGCTGAAGAGATATGCACGGATGTAGGTATTACAACTACAGGTTAACTGAGAGGGCAAATGCAGATTGTACTTAATTGTCCTCTTGCAAGCTACAGGTTAACTGAGAGGGAAACTGCAAATTGTACTCACTTGTCCTCTTGCAAGCTACAGGTTAACTTAGAGGATAACTGGAGATTGTAATCACTTGTCCTCTTGCAAGCTACAGGTTAACTGAGAGGATAACTACAGATTGTACTTACTTGTCCTATTGCAAGCTACAGGTTAACTGAGAGGATAACTGCAGATTGTACTCACTTATACTCACTTGTCCTCTTGCAAGCTACAGGTTAACTTAGAGGATAACTGCCGATTGTACTCACTTGTCCTCCGCCAGTGGAGCTAAGTACAGAGGGTAGACGTTCCCCTTGACCATGGAGAAGGATGTGACTTTCTTGCCACCGGTCATGGTGTTCTGCCAGTTGGAGTAGACGTCCAGAGTGATGGAGCTGGACAACTTGTGGTGCAGCAGGACAACCATGTCCTTCACCTTGTCCAGACTGTCCCGTGACTCATGACGCACCTGCAGCAGCAGCTGGTAGTCTCCCTTGTCCAGCTTGCAGCTGTACTGAAACACCCATCATACAGGTCAGCTTGGTGCCCAGAGGCCTTCATAAACTTTGAAATTAAAATTATTAAAAAAAATTAAATACATTTTTAAAAAATATTTAAAAATACCCGCCCCCACCTCACAAATCCCTGAGCTAAATGATACCAGACAGACATGACATGTTCTAATACCAGACATGACTAATCTCTACAGCTGCTACTGAATAGCACACTCACTGCACCACATGGAAATTGGTGGGATATAAATACACTTATGATTATTATTATTATTATCTTCCCACCAAGATCCATTGAGGCTTTTTTCTTGCTGCCCTTTTCGTAACCTCTACACTCTATTTACGATTCTTGTAATGCTATGATTGCTCTGTGGAACAGGACACTGACTGCTTGTCGACAATGAATTGTAGATTAGTGACTGGCAACGGTGTGCCGCTACTACCTGGTTGGGGTAGGCATCTCCCGATGCCATGAGGTACTTGTTGGAATCAAATATCATCCATATCTGACTCTCATACTCAGACTCGTACAGCAAATCGCTGAGAAGAGAACACTCGGGCATAACTTCCCCAGCCTTGCCCTGCAAATATAGGTTCACTGTGTAGCTAACTGGATAATACTTTGTAAATGGATTGGAATCTCGGGCAAGCCCTGCAAATACATGTCTACCGTGTAGCTTGTAAACAATACACTTCCGTCGTAAATCGATCGGAATCTCGTTGAAGATCACTGAATATTTCTTTTCGTAGAACCATTCATTGATGTGACTTTATACAATACAATGTACTATTAAGTATTTGATTGTGAAAATAATGTTTAAATAAATATACTATGTAAATTTAATTTAATTCAAGATGCACCTACCATATGGAAGTTATAGGAAAGCTCGAGAGCATAGATCTGTCTGTTTTCAGGTAGACAATCCCTCGCACCCTGCAAACACCGCAATCGATGTTCTGATGGCCTGAAAAATAACAACATAATAAATATTATTTGATGGTACGTAGTCAGCTACAGATGCTCTCTTGACTTGATGAACAGTAGATTGTTTAATAGGAGCTGTAATAACGGCAAAGTGATGTAGTATTCCTCAATCCTGTACATACAGGGAAGCAGGTCTCATACCGTATAGGTTGCACCATGGTCTTGAGACTGACTGATGGACTGCAGTCTTCGTTCTTCAGCTGAGTTCGCACGTTCAGCCTCGTTATGGATTCAGCAACATTCTACGAATTAAACAGCATCATTTGCTTCATACATTTATTTGTTGTTTGGTTGTTTCACGTTGCTGCTGGAATATTTCACCCATATGCAACAACTGCTTTATACAACAGTGGTTATTCCAACAAAGCCATAACAAAATTTGACTAATAATAATTAATATTACACGCTACATATATATTTTACAAGTGTTAGCTATTGACATTATTTTTTGTCTTTATTAGACCTCAAGACATCATTTACAAATTGGCGTGTTCACTCACCATCACCGGATGTCGAACAAGCAGCTGAGCACCATGAAATGTGATTGAGTAGTCGAGAGTTACGTCCCCTAGGTTAGCCCACCACTTGGCTACACACAGCTCTAGCGTTGTGCCATCCTACAAGTCAAAGATTAAGAAATAAACATTCTGAAACGAGTGATAAATAATGAAAAAATGTATTTATCAACTTTGAAGCTCCTGAACTGAAAATAAAAAAAAATTAAATTATCTCCCCCCCCCCCCTTTTCATGAGAATACTAAGCCAAGTTAGGAAAATAAAATATTTAATGGCGTAGAGTTCTGACATCGTTGTTAATGAACGCTGCAGTGCAATTTCATACCTGAACCGGGAATGCTTGAGTAGTTTCACCTAAGTCTGATATTGTTATAAATTTCTCGAATTCAAACTTCTTGTACTGGTACTGCGGGGCTATCTGTAATGTGTGCAGTAACACCCTACAACTCTTCTCTGCATCCAGAGACTGCACTCGTATCACTGAAACCAACATTGAACAATTATAATAGAGACAGAATAAGCACCAATCACAATTCACTCAGGCATGGCAACAGAAAATTGTGATTTCAGCGGTCTGGGGCTGGGGCTGGAGGCCTCCCAGGACAAATAAATTGACCCCTGAACGAATAAATTAGTGGATTTCTGTGGAAAATTGCCATGCCTGTAAACTGCAAGTGCTTTGGCATGTTTTGAAAGGTGGATCTGGAGCATCATAAATATACCTATCTTCCTGGCCCCCGTTTCACAACGACACCCTAAATTTAGGAGCTCCTAACTTTATGAGTGAGTGAGTGAATTATTGTTTTACGTCACAGCAGGAATCTTTCACCCATACGCGACGAGGAATGATTAATTATGAAATAAATGAGTCAAAAATGAATTGCAGCATAAAATACATGAATGAGAATAAAGAATGTTATGCTAACTATTGATGAAATGGAATACATAGTGTGAATGTAGTAGAATTAAGTATGCAGAAGTGAAAAATCTCTTTTAACGAGACGATGAGATGCCCATGAACCTGGGTGAATAAATGTTTAAGGTTGGGCGAAGAGTAAAAACGGCACGCTGAGTTGCAAAGTCTACACAGTCAAGCAAGATATACTTGACCGTGAGGTCCTCGTCACACCCAACGCACAGAGGTTCATCCTCGCCCTTTAAAATATAACAGTGAGTGAAATGTCCAATGCGGCATCGTCGCAGGTCTGTTTCGTCCTGATGACAATACACACCAGACAAAGGAGTGAAACCAATGAGATGTTGAAAATGGTGCAATTTGTTGTGGACTTGAGTGTCC
>JAUTBT010084339.1:0-12377 GCA_032361225.1 Lepetodrilus schrolli | reverse complement strand
GAACAGACGCTGGATCTTGTTGAGCATCTCAAGGGGCGAATTATTCCCGATAATGTTCATGTCAGCGTTACGCGTAACTATGGTCATACGGCTAATGAGAAGGTTAACGAACTGATCTTCAAGCTGTTCGTGGCAACCGGCGCGGTTGTTTTGTTGGTGTGGTTCTTCCTTGGCTGGCGAGCCGCTATTGTGGTAGCCGTTGTCGTCCCGATCGTCATCACCTTTACGGTGTTCATGGCGTTCATTCTGGGTTTTACGATTGACCGAGTGAGCCTGTTTGCGTTGATCTTCTCTATTGGTATTCTCGTTGATGATGCTATTGTGGTGGTAGAAAATGTATACCGGCGCTGGCTGCAGAAAAGTGACATCGATACACCAACGACGATCGCGGCAGTTGATGAGGTCGGTAACCCTACGATTCTCGCGACACTGACTGTGGTAGCGGCATTGTTACCCATGGCTGCAGTGCGAGGCATGATGGGACCCTACATGGCGCCTATACCCATTCTGGGTAGTGTCGCAATGGTATTTTCCTTGTTTGCGGCTTTTGTATTCACTCCCTGGTTGGCATTCAAGCTCAAACCATCCCTTGCGTCATTGCATAAAGCCGAGAAAAAAGAGGAGCGCGAAGTCGAGATGCTTGGGCGCTTCTATCGCAGCATGCTCTTGCCCCTGGTTGAAAATAAGCGCCTTGGACTCATCTTTCTTGTCTCCTTGTTCGTGGTATTTTTTATCTGCATGTCTTTGTTCTATACCAAGTCGGTGCGTGTAAAAATGTTGCCGCTTGATAATAAGCCTGAATTCAATGTTGTCGTGAATTTCCCTGAGGGTACGGCATTGCCGGAAACGGCTAACTTGGTGGGGCAACTGGCCGAAGAAATCCGCCAGCTCCCTGAAGTTACCGCGATACAAACTTACGTTGGTACTGCTTCTCCGTTTAACTTTAACGGCTTGGTTCGTCATTATTATTTACGTCGAAATCCCTGGGAAGCCGATTTGCAGATACAGCTTAATGATAAGCATGATCGCGATCGCACCAGTCATCAGGTAGCGGAGGCTACACGAGCATTAATTCAGCCTCTGGCTGCGGCGGTAAACGCAAAAGTTCAAATCGTAGAAATGCCGCCGGGGCCACCGGTACTGCAGTCAGTCGTGGCGGAAGTTTATGGTCCCGATGCACAGACTCGACGAGATACGGCACGTGATTTGGAAGCCATGTTTACTGAGGCTGAGCATCTGGATGATGTCGATACGCTAATGCCCGATGAAAATAAGATATGGAATTTTGAGGTTGACCGGGAAAAAGCACAACGTATAGGGGTCAGTGTCGATGATGTTAATCGCACCTTGCAGATGGCGATGGGCGGATTTCAGGTTGGTGACATCAAATATAACTCAGTGCTTGATGTGACCCGGATTATCATGGAAAGCCCACTGCCGGTGCGCGGTGACTTCGGGCGTATTGGTCAATTGCCGGTGCCAACGCAGGCTGGTGGTACCGTCCCACTTTCTGAGCTCGGTCAGTTTAAGCAAAAACGCCAGGATCCAATCGTTTTCCATAAAGATTTGCGCCCGGTAGAGTTTGTTACGGCTGAAACGGTGGGAACGTTGGCAGCACCGATTTATGGAATGATGGAAGTGGAGACCTTGCTGAAGGACTACGTCGCACCCGATGGTGTGACTATCAGCGGAGAAATGTTGGGGCCACCTGCCTCGGGTTATCGCTCAGCGTTTGAATGGGCTGGGGAATGGACGGTAACCTATGAAACTTTCCGCGATATGGGAATTGCATTCGGAATCGCCCTGGTGCTGATCTATATGCTGGTTGTTTGGGAGTTTGGTAACTTTGTATTGCCGGCTATTATTATGGCGCCGATCCCCTTAACGTTGGTCGGGATTGTTCCGGGGCACTGGTTGATGAATGCTGAATTCACAGCAACATCGATGATTGGTTTTATTGCCTTGGCCGGCATTATTGTGCGTAATTCAATTCTCTTGGTTGATTATGCACAGCACCGGGTAATGGAGGGCGAGCCCGTATTGGATGCATTGATTGAATCTTGCCAGGTTCGTACGCGGCCGATCATCATTACCGCTCTTGCGCTTGTCGGAGGATCCAGCGTGATTTTATTCGACCCAATTTTTCAGGGCATGGCCGTTGCGCTGTTGTTTGGCGTGTTGGTTTCTACTGCGTTAACGTTGTTCATTATTCCGCTGGGTTGTTATAGCGCCCGTCATCATCTAATGCCGTCTTCGGGTGAAGGTACCTCTGAGAGCGATGTTGGTAACGATGACGGCGTTAAAAGTGGTGGGGCAGGAGCTGTTATTGCCACAGGTTTTGGAATGGTTATCCTCTATGCATGGGAGCTAGTGAAAAGTATTGCGGTAGGTATTCTGGACTTATTTAAGTCTCTGGAGAAATGGAACAGTAAACGGATGGATGCTGCAGCAAAGGAAAAAGTGGAGGTGACTACTACAACGGCAGGAACCGTCCCCAATGCACCATTGGTGTCTGCGGAGGAAGAACCTTCGGTTGAAAAGTCGGCTTTAGAGATAGAGCCAACGTCGATAAAGAGACCGCAAGCAAAAAAAGCAGTCGCTAATGATAAGAAGTCGAATGCCAAGGAAGCCGCAGCAGAAATAACGGCTACCGAGAAAGCTGCTGTAGACAAGGCTGCTGCTGAGAAGGCCGCTGAAGGAGTAAAAGGGAAAGGGTTTATAAAAGACAGTATCGCAGATAAAGCTGCAGCAGCGCCTGAAAAGTCTAGTAAAGAGAAGGTATCCACAAAGGCGGCGAAGAAAGTAACACCCCAAAAGGCTAAGCCAAAGAAAAATACCACAAAGAAAAAGTCGGAGACTGCTCCTGTAAAGAAAAAAATTGCAGCTAAAAAGCCTAAAGGCACCCGTGGTATTCGTCTGAAAGGTAAGCCATAGTGCCGCTTGAGTCGCTATTTGAAAATTATAAAATAATTAATTAATTAATCGCATGCTTATTGATAAATATCAGATAGGATTTGGTTGCGATAAGTCATCATGGACTCAGTCAAAAGTTCTCGTAGATTTAGTTTTTATTACACGTTGTAGTGGTGCTGTTTTTTTCTTGCCGCATGCTACAGCGAGCACTTCGTACTCTTCTCCAGGGCTGAACTTGTGACGTGCTTGCAAAGAATTTGCGCAGTGCTTTCTGGCCTGGTTATATCGCTATCCGTTAGTGCGCAAGAGTATCGCTTTCATGGTGATTCCGCGGTAGATGAAGGCATGGAGGAAGGAGTATTCTCGTTTCCTCCAAGCGGATATTCTCCATACAAGCAGCGCAAGGAGCCTGTAAGGCCGCGAGTGAATGCTGAATCACTGCCAGCTAAACGCTGGAATATTTATCCTCAGTCTCCCTATGGCCTTGCTCCGCAAGTGCCAAAAAGTAGTGACTATGGTTATGGGTACGGGTATTTTCCCGGAGGCTTGGGTGGTATGTCTAATCAGAGTGGAGGCTTGCCTTTTGGTTTTTTTCCAGGAAGTGGCCTACCTTTTTCATGGTGAGCTAGTTTTAATTTGTTGACAATTGCTTTGCATATATTGGATAGTGGTTTTTTATTCATGGATCGAATCAGAGAGGAGGAGTGCCGCTTGATTGGAAACTCCTCAGTTATCTATCGCCATGTTTTACATCTCCCAACGTGGCTATAGTGCTTAATAAATGGGGGATTTAGCTGCTTATTTAGGAGAGTTAACGCTATGAAACTCAATAAAATTTTAACAGCCGCAATTATCGCGGGCGCAGTAGTTGCACTACCACTGAGTAGTGCTCATGCATGGTGGGGTGGAGGCCCCTGGGGTGGTAATAACAACGGTTGGGGTAATGGCAACGGCTGGGGTAATGGCAACGGCTGGGGCAACAGCATGGGCGATATGATGAGCGACATGTTTGGTGGTGGCGATGGTGGCTTCGACTTCAATATGAGCGGTAATGCTCGTGGTGATGGTCGTGGTTATGGCTTCGGGCGTGGAGATGGTTCTGGCTACGGCTATGGCTACGGTGCTCCCAGCTATTATGGTGGTGGTTATGGTGGTGGCCCTTATGGTGGTGGCCCTTATGGTGGTGGCCCTTATGGCGCACCTTATGGTCCTCCTCCTGGCATGTATGGTGCGGCCCCCGCACCCGCACCCGCAGCCCCCGCTGCACCAGCGGCTCCTGCGTCAGCAGAGTAGTTTGGTAGCTTGAGCAGGCTTCGTTAAGTCACGAAGTTGTTTGTTAATCGGTCCACAGAAGTGGGCCGATTTTGTTTTTCGCTCTTCACTGTACTTTCTCGTACTCAAGAATATACCCGCCACGTTAAGGTTTTAGAGTCAATTGCACACCCTATTTGCCCCATGGCCATGTTGCAATTCCTTATAATGGTCCCGCTATTAGGCGTTATTGCACCTTGTCACGGAACGAATAGGACGCACACTTAAACCCTGAAACCTTAACGTGGCGGGTATATTTTTAGCCTTATTCTCGTTGGCAGTGAAAATCCAGCGGTAGCTTGTGTTTTTTTATAGCCTCTTAATTTTGCCCCTTGTTACGTTGTTTGAAAAAGCTATTCCTATCTTTATCGCGTTAAGCCCCCTTTTTAGGTTAAACTACGCCTACAGCGCTTTAGGGATGTTTCGTGCTTTATTTCTCGATCAATTAGGACGCATTGATATGCAAAACGCCTCCCGTGAAACCCAAAAAAATAACCCACAGATATGATTACTGTCGTGGCTACGCTTAAAGGTGGGACGGGTAAAAGTACCGTCAGCTTTAATTTATCAGTTTGGCTGGCGACGCATGGTTTTAAAGTTCAATTGTTTGATCTTGATCCCCAGCAGACCCTGGTTGATGTGGTAGCCATTCGCAATGAAGAAGGTTACGAACCGCCACTCTCTGTCGAAACAGATATTAAAAAACTGAAGCGGAAAAAAGGTCATCAAACCTTGGTGGATGTTGGTACCGCAGATATTGAAGCACTTAAAGAGGCAGTCAAAAGAGCTGATCGAGTCATCATTCCCGTTCCTCCCAGTCAGGCAGATGTCTGGTCGACGCAACGCTTTCTCAGCATCGTCGAAGGCGTGATGGAAAATAAAAAATCTCCCGAATTACTGGCTTTCGTTAATCGAGCAGATACAAACCCTGCAGTTCGTGAAACCAATGAGGCCCAAGAGGCACTGAAACAACTGCCAGGTATGAAAATTGTCACGGCGCGCTTGGGTTATCGAACCATATTCAGGCGCTCTTTTAGTGAAGGTCTGGCGGTGTTTGAACTTGAACCTAATAGCAAGGCCGCGACAGAAGTAAATGCTTTGGCCACAGTGCTATTTTCTTCGTTATTTATTCAGGGATAAATAACGTTCATCAGTGGTAATGCTCCCTGAAGCAGAAATTAAAGCTTGGCTGGATATTGGTCATCGTTAATAGCGGTTCCGGCTTGGTATTTGTATCTGGATATTTAATTTATAGATGAGGTGTAAAAAATGTATTTCCTTCGTTGGTTGACCGGGCATCCCGCTGTACTCATTACGTTAATAACAGGTGTTTACGCGCTGATTAACTGGAGCAACTTATACCACTGGTTTGGTGATGAAAATCCAGGTGTGGAGCATGCGGTAGAAATGACCCATGAGGCACCTTCAGGTGGCGCGGTGAGCGTAAGTAATAACCAAGGCATGTCTGGAATGAGCGGTATGCAAGGTATGGATGGGATGTCCGGTATGAGTGGCATGCAAGGTACGGATGGGCAATCTAACAAAGCTGGTGCGGCTGGCACAGCAGCAACAGGTTCTATTGACGCAGCGACCCCTGTAGGAAAAAGAAAATCTCTGTTCGATTTCTTTGGGAGAAAAAATGTTTCCTCCGGCATGAGTGGGATGCAAGGCATGGACGGGATGTCCGGGATGTCCGGGATGCAGGGTACGGACGGAGAATCTAACAAGGTTGGCAGCGCAGTTACTGCTGGCGTAGCTGCGATTGGTGCGGCGGCCACCACGGCTAATTCTGCGGGGGTAGCGTCTCCTGAGGAAGGGAAAAAATCCTTGTTCGAATTCTTTAGAAAAAAAGAAGCAGAGGCTCTGGCAGGCATGGACGGAATGTCCGGCATGACTGAGATGCAAGGTACGGATGGAATGTCCGGCATGAGTGGAATGCAAGGCATGGACGGGATGTCCGGCATGAGTGGAATGCAAGGCATGGACGGGATGTCCGGCATGAGCGGAATGCAAGGCATGGACGGGATGTCCGGCATGAGCGGAATGCAAGGCATGGACGGGATGTCCGGCATGAGTGGAATGCAAGGCATGGACGGGATGTCCGGCATGAGTGGAATGCAAGGCATGGACGGGATGAGCGGCATGAGCGGAATGCAAGGCATGGACGGGATGTCCGGCATGGATGGAATGTCCGGTATGAGCGGAATGTCCGGAATGCAAGGTATGAACAAAGAGCTTCAAGCAAAACTAATGATGGCACGCAAAGCGTTTTGGGATAAAGATGTTGAGGGTGCCGAAAAAATCTATGAAGAGTTGATCGAAGCCGAACCCAATCACCCTGATTTGTTGCGTGAATATGGCAATCTAATGATGCAGTCTCAGCAGTTCGATAAAGCGGTAGAGGTCTACGAAAAAGCGGCCAACCTGTTAATCGATCACAAACGCTACAGAGAAGTACCTCCATTGGTTGGCTTTATAGGGAACTTTGACCGCTCACGCGCAGAAAAAATCATTGAAAGAGTCCGCAGTCAGCAGTAGTTGTAAAATAAAAGCTGCCCGGGGAATTACCCGGGTAAGAAATAGAGCGGGAGTTTCCCTGAGTGAGTCATAATGGTTATTCTAATCCTTCACGTTAAGGTTTTAGAGTTTTAAGTGTGCGTTCTATTCATTTCGTGCTAAGGCGCAATGACACATAATAGTGGGACTATACTCATCACGTTAAGGTTTTAGGTATTTAAGAGTGCATTCTATTCGTTCCGTGGCAAGACGCAATGACGCGTAATAGCAGGGACTATTGCAAGGAATTGCAACGCCGCCAGGGAGCGAATGCGAATAGAGCGTGCTATTAAACCTAAAACCTAAATGTGATGGGTATATTGTGGTGATCTTCGAGGGGAGTTACAGGTATGTTAGCCCACTTAAAATGACTAGGGTTTGTTCAGGGCTTCCCTTAAGGTATCCGGACGTTATTGAGTCCTCATTCTAAGCTAGCGGCGTACGCCAGTGAGCGATACGTATTTATTTTTGAAACTTTTTCCACAGTAATTTAAATATGGCAAACCCCAACAATATCATTGCACAAAGGCTTGGCAGGCTTAAAGCTCATCTCAAGCAAGAGAACCCATTACTTGTTGATGTGGTAGGTCATTTTGAGCGATTAGATAAGATAGGTCACAAGGCCGGTTTTCTTGATAAGGATGATTCTTTTGCCAATCGCATTTCCTGGTGGCCGCTGGTCTCTGTGCTGGGGACATTCTCAGCTGGAAAATCGAGCTTTATTAATTCGTTTCTGGGAGGGAAACTGCAAAAAACGGGTAATCAGGCCGTAGACGATAAATTTACCGTATTGACATTCTCCGGCGATGAAGAGGGGCGCGTGTTGCCAGGAATTGCGCTGGATGCCGACCCGCGGTTTCCTTTCTACCAAATAGGTGAGGAAATTGAAAAGGTTTCACCCGGAGAGGGGAGCAAGATTGATAGCTATCTACAGCTCAAGACGTGTCATTCCGAGCGCTTAAAGGGCAAGATTTTAATTGATTCTCCGGGTTTTGATGCCGATGAACAACGCAATGCTATTCTCAGGATTACCGATCACATTATCGACCTATCTGATCTGGTATTGGTCTTCTTTGATGCGCGTCATCCTGAACCGGGGGCGATGAGGGATACGCTAAAGCACCTCGTTCGCAATACGTTAGATCGTGCTGACGCGAACAAGTTTATTTACGTGCTGAATCAAATTGATACTACTGCCGGGGAGGACAATCTTGAAGAAGTGGTCGCAGCTTGGCAAAAAGCCATTGTTCAAGCGGGGCTGACTGCGGGTACTTTTTATTGTCTGTTTGATAGTAATGCCGCGGTGCCAATCGAGGACGAAGCAGTGATTGAGCGTTATCAGCGCCGTCGCGATGCAGACCTCAATTCAGTTACAGAGAGAATTTCAAAAGTGGGTGTAGAGCGTTCTTACCGCATAGTCGGAGCACTAGAGGCTATCGCCGATAAAATTGAACGTCAATGGATGCCTGACATCGCTAGCGCGGTTAGCCGATGGCGTAAACGCGTGCTGATTACCGATGTGATTATGCTGACACTTGTTGCAATAGGGTTGTTTTCAACGGGCCTTCTTGGTGCGGCAATTAATACACCTGGATTAAATGCCATGGCAGAATCCCTGGGTATGGCTCCGTTCGTATTGGGGGCGGTAGCACTGCTTTTGCTTGTAGTGATTATTTGGCTGCATTTTCTATTTCGGAAATGGCATGCAAGAATTATTGCTGCAGGGTTAAAGCGTAAGAAAAAAGATGTGTCCATTATCAAGGCGTTTAAAAAGAATACCCGTTTTATTCATAGCTTGTTTCGTCCTCAGCCGCTTGGCTGGGGGGCTGGAACGCGTAAAAAATTAAACAAAATCCGCGAAGCGGCTGATAATTTTGTTCAGACATTGAACGATCAGTTTACCGACCCGTCAGGTGGTCCAGATTAGGTGGCGTTAATAAAAGCCCTTGGGGAAAGTCCTCCCTCGCTACGGCTTCTATTCTCGGGCAGCCCTCGGAGTCTGTCCGAGAATAGAAGCCGTAGAGAGGGAGAGCCGGATTTTGAGTCATGTTTTTTCATGATTTAGAGCGAAAAACGCATCAGGGGGATGGTGATTGATTTTTCATTCCTTGGGAGGCTGAATGAAATTCAGCTGCATACAGCCCAACCTAAAAGGTTGCCCCGACTAACTGCTCAAGTTGAGGAATAAATTCATTGATCTTATTTTTGCTTGAAGTGCGCTCGGTGCCAGGTAACATCTCTTGGTCAAGATAAGACAAGACAAGATTAAGTTTTGAAATTGCCAAAGATGGCTTGCCACCCCAGCATTCATTTGCAGCGGCAGATAAATCGCTGGATATCTTATCTTTTGATGCTAATTGTTCTTGCCATGTACTCCCAGAAAATAAAGTTAATTCTAAAGTATCGCTATGTTCTTGCAAGTCATTAATTGAGAAAGCCAATGCAACGATCGAAGTCCACGGGTCTTCGGGCGTGACTACCGAGGTCGTGACTTTCCAATTGAAACTAGCGGAATTAGTTAGCCCACCACTGTCTACAGTGACGGTTACCGATTGATTGCTCTCAGCTGTCAGAGTCCCACTTATTAAGCCAGTCGTAGCGTCGATTGATAGTCCAGCGGGAAGATTCGCTACGCTATACAGTAGAGGTGCTGAGTTAGAATCACTTGCTTGAATTTGTAAATTGATTGCATCATTAATTAGGCTTGTTTGATCTCCTGGATTTATTATTTCCGGAGGTGATGAGCCATTGCAATTAGAGCCACAATCGATGGATGAGGGGTTCCGCATCCAGTTAATTATCGACTTAAAAGGTACGATGCGTACCTCTGGTTTTGACAAGGCATAATTGATGAACTCTTCAATGGTTTCTTGCCTTTCACGCACTGTAATCTGGCTGGCCAGGCTCTCATTTTTAGAGCTAAAATAATCGGTATGTGCTCCGAGCATGAAAGGTGCGCGATTACCATTCTTCAGCCTAAGATCTAGAGTGTACTTTAAGGTCGCTAGTGTTTCGGCTTTGTCTAGTTTGGCTTCAACCCACAAATTCCAATCGAAAGCCGTTATTTTCCCACTCGCTATATCAAAGTAAGGCATATTTGATTTAACTTTATTTCTTATTGAGTGGTTAACACCGTACGCAGAAGTTTGATTGTCAGGCGGGATAATTAAAGGCGTTACGCCAAGTTCCCACAGGCCTGTATGAGACGAAATGGATTGATTTCCAGGGCTGCCTGAATCCAATGTGTAAGGCCATGGGTAGTTGGTGCCATCCATCGAAGATCCCTGGCCTTCTTCAATGCTTGTATCGTAGGTCAGGCCGATATTCTTGAGTGCGCTAAAGGTATTGTCATTATATTCTAAATAGGGTGTTCTGAATCCGGTGATTTTACTGATGTCAGCGCCCATTCCAGTAGAAGAAACGGCAGACCCTGGTTGTTCGTTAGCGTTAAATGGTTTGCTTAAATGTGCCTGCGTATCGCCTATTTCAGAGTTCCATTTAGAAAGAGAATAACCGCTACCATGACCATGATTGACCGTATGATTGCCTATTTCATGCCCATCTGTCATGGCCTTGTGCCAAGCACGTTTAACGTAAACAGGATCATCGGTTTTCCACTGTTCTTGATAGGAGGATGTATTGAAAAAAGTAACCCTTGCCGGAGCCCCGTCATAGGTCGATGAATTACTGGAGCCTGCAGGGTTGTATTTGCCTCTTGAAAAGTCCAGAAACCAGTTTAAGGCACCAGTACCACCTGAGCCTGCAAGACCAGAAATACCATTGTCATCAAACCCAATGCTGACAAACATAGGTACTTGATTCGGTGTCAGGCCTCCTGGTGGGGACTGTGAATAAGGCTGGTTATCTGAAAAATTGTATGCATGAATTGGAATTGAAAAAATAAAATAGCTGATCAGCAGTGTTAGGTGTTTGAAAATCAAGCGTTGGTAACGACTCTTATTGATGGTTTTTCTCCTCAGTCAGTATCATCATGTGGATAACTGCAATTATTATTCGAGAATCTCAGGTATTTTAAGGCTGCTACAAATAAATCTTGAGTAATTTTAGTGGTAGTTTTTTCTAATTAGAGCTTCTCAAAATGTCGTAGTTTCCTGCTTGAAAATTACTGCTTCTCTTGCTATTAATTTTTCGTAAGGTTTAGGTTTAAAAAGGTTGATATTTTCAATATCTGCTGTGCTATGTCCTTGGACTCAAGAACTGAATGTGACAACGTGAAGGCAATTGTACAGCAGCGTCAGGCTTGTGGATTTGAAAAGTATTAAAAACATCTAAAACTACCGATGATGTCTCAGATCTCTACATTGTTTATTGACAATTAAAGTTTTTTCGTGGTTGTATTAATGACTAGAAGTTTTTCTTCTTTGCGATACAGAAGCGGCTTCATTAATCGCTGGACTACCGAGCTTCTATAGGGTTTAACCAGGGGCCTGTCCGAGAATAGAAGTCGTAGCGAAGAAAAGTTGATTCGAGACAGATTTTTCCATGATTTGAGGCGGATATTGGTTATATACTCATCACGTTCAGGTTTTAGGTCTAATAGCACGCTCTATTCGCTCCCTGGCGGCGTTGCAATTCCTTGTAATAGTCTCTGCTATTACGCGTCATTGCGTCTTGCCACGGAACGAATAGAACGTACTCTTAATACCTAAACGTGATGAGTATATTTAACGAAAATTATGGGGAAATATGGCTGAACTAAGATTTACCGCAGTAGGCTCTCTATTCTCGGACAGGCTTCTAGCGTAGTGTTACATATTAAAGAGCCGTTACAAGAACTTTTACGAGAATATTATGTCCTTAAGCCTTCCCCGCATATTCACTTCAATAGTCTATCTGCTCATTTTTTTTAGCTTTAGCGCATGCGCCCAAAATGATGGATTCACCAATATTTCTAACGAGGAGCTGGAAAAACTACTGGATCAAGGCATAACGCTCGTGGATATACGCTTGCCAGAAGAGTGGAATCAAACCGGCACCATTAAGGGTAGCCACACGATTACTCTATTCGATAGAAATGGTCGCGTTGCTGAAGACTTTTTGCCCAAATTTAGTGCCATTGCACCAATCGATAAGCCCGTGGCGCTCATTTGCCGAACGGGTAATCGAACCCGAGCCGCCAGTGAGATGCTTGTCAAGCAGCTTGGCTATAAAGACGTTTACAACGTAACCAAGGGAATTACTGATTGGATACGCAATGGTAAGCCAGTCGCAAGGCTGTAAGTCTAATTGCCTTTGTTTTCGATCTTTGCCCA
Source organism: Lepetodrilus schrolli (assembly GCA_032361225.1). Taxonomy (NCBI): domain Eukaryota; kingdom Metazoa; phylum Mollusca; class Gastropoda; order Lepetellida; family Lepetodrilidae; genus Lepetodrilus; species Lepetodrilus schrolli. The sequence goes on along the minus strand of JAUTBT010084339.1, from coordinate 324 downwards.
TGAATCCCGGAGAGTAACCACCCGGTTAAAGATCGGGCGGCCACTGCTGGAGTCTGTATCTCGACAAAAATAACCTTCTCGCTCAAACTGAAAACGTTGACCTATTTCTGCATCTGCCAATGAGGGTTCGACAACGGCATTTTCTAAAGCGAGCAAAGATTCTGGGTTGAGGCGTGACTTCCAATCCTCTGAGTTTGGAGCCGGGTCAAGCATAAGCCGATCATAGAGACGAATTTCGGCGGGCACCGCGTGTTTTGCCGATACCCAGTGGATAACACCTTTGACCTTCCGGCCTTCAGGAGATTTACCCAAAGTAGCAGCGTC
>JAUTBT010084338.1:0-12379 GCA_032361225.1 Lepetodrilus schrolli | reverse complement strand
GTGACGTCAGAAAACATAGTCCTCTATTAGATGGGCTGTGGCTTGCTTGCAAGTACAGTTTTTGCAGATTTTTGTAGTTGGAATGGCAGATGAGAGGAAGGTTTCATTTGACCAAGCTTTTCATAAAACCTTGCTCTGGCCCTGTCAGCAGATGTGTTAAGTTCAGCTATCTGGAGCGCAAATTCTTGGACATTGACCATGACCTTGTTTACCCTAGCAACATCTGGAAATTGAATTAGCTTACCCCCCCCTCCCCTAAAAATGTCAGCAAATGTGCAGCAGAGCACTATAGAATCAGGCAGCAAATTTTTTAAATAGTGTATGCACCATGTATTTACTATGATTTTTTTCTGTAAGTGCTAAATAGTCATAAACAAAGAATGAAATTAATTGTGGTCCGACGCCAGATTTACTTGTATTTGTGTATCATCAAAAAAACTGCCATGAAGAGTTAGGTCTCCTGTAAAGAGTAATGTCCCCTTACCTCATCGCTTTCCTCTTCGTCCCTGGCACGCTCCACAGCTCGCATCAACAATTTGCGACACTGGCCATCGTCTATGTTATAGTACTCCAGTAAGTCGTCTGACGACAGCAGTCTGCAAACCAAAACACAAACATTGTCAGCAACTGTTGTTTAGTTCACCCAAATATTCAGCTCAAATGGGTATTAATGAATGTTGTTTCTCACGCTTGGTGTTCACGTCAGTGATACTAAATTACCAATGGAATGGTAGATACAAAAGTATGTACATTTGATTTGCATATTGGGCAACAAGCTACACTTTCCGTATGTCCCACTGTTTTTCAATATTTTCATATTCTTTATCGTGAGATTAAAAATTACAAAAATATAATACGAAAACATTGAAAACCAGTGGGACATGCGGAAAATATAGCTTGTTGCCAGGTATACTTGTGCATACTTTCGGGTAACTACGTTTGACCATGAAATATGTCAACAAACCATGATTGTATGCCGTTAACATGTTTCCTCTTAGTGAAGATCATTACAATAGTTGTGAAGCATACATAAAATATTTTATGCAGTAAGAAATCTTTTATGTCCACTTCATTTATAGAGATTTATGGATTTTGATGTATTTTATTTTGTTGACAATTTCATGTGATTATTTGCAGAAACAATAACAGTAGATCTGGCAAACATGAAGATTTACATATTAAAATGTAATATTAGTAATTCGATCAGAATGGTCTGAACCATCAGGTAATGCAGTAAGTTCAGACATGATAAGAAAGTGTTAGCTCCCTGACAAACAGGTCATGAATTAAATTCAGAGCTTCTTTAGCCCATTCAATCGTGAAGCTCTAATGCTTTTTATATTTCTACTGAGTGCTGATGTCAACATTGTTACAGTACTGACAAACCAATGATGATAACTGCTCAGTGACATTGCATCATATAGTAACTGCAAAATAAAAATATCTTCCAAGGACATCGCGCGAAAGGTGGAACCAAAGATTACTGAGAGCTCGTTATTGCTGAAGTCATCTCTGGCTATTTCACGTTAATTACCACAACAAAAAATTTTAAAACTATTTTTAATTTACTGTTACATGAAATGGGGGTTCAAATAGAAATTCTAAATATGCTATATATGTCTAGGCAAACAAGATAATTAAGCAAGAAAAGCTGGATGTTTTAGTAAATAAGAAGGTATTCCTGTCATTCCAGTTGAATAAGATTTGTGATCACAGTAGTATGGAGGTCAGGTAGTTTATGTAATATGTTATACAAGATATACAAGCAAGTCAATGTTAGAATAAACAGACACATGTCGCCATATCACCGAGCATGTTGAAATAAATTGGTTGATCCTCAAGCAAAAATTTTCCCTAAAATTGGTCATATCTATTATTAGTAGTTGATAAAGTAAACAAGAATCTAGGATATCCTACCAACTTTCCTGGAAAATACAGAATTATAGACTAGTGCTGTGGTTAGCACATCGGACTAGAAAATTGATGGTTCTGAGTTTGATTACATTTTAGACCAAGTATCCCATATATTGTCAAATAAAACTGAACTTTCGATACACATGGAGTAGACTGGAATTTAAGGATTACCTAGTACAATTTGGGTGATCTAGCTGAGCAACAACTCGGGGGATCTTACCGTATCATAATGCTCATATCCGTCTATAAGCATTCTACCAAGAAATCACTGCTATACTGTGTACAATGACGCAAAACACCAACCTACATACGAGCACACGGGATACCAATATATCAAACGGGATATGTATGTGTCGCTTCTCACCCAGACATATATGTTAATTTTTCACTCGCCGCGTCAAAAACACCTTCAGTAACAACCTGACTGTCACACAGGGACGAAATGACAACTCTCGACCAAATGACCTCATACACCAGATTCAGTATTTAGCGCTAATGTTCCCCTAAGCGTGGTGGTTCCCGTGGTCCCGCAGTGCGGTTTACGAGTCCACTAATGGTGCTGCCTGCGACGCTGCAGATGAATCGATGGAACAGCGTTGTGGATGACCCAATGCATGGCTCCTAGTATTGGATATGGTAATTACTGGGAGGCGGCTCCATGAAATTTACAGCCATCAATGTGACCTGTGCAAATGATTCAAATAAATCCCTGCTCGAAACATTGATGTCATGCCGAACTCGGTAATGTTTGAAATGGGGAACAGTTCCCGTTACCCAGACTTTGAATCCGGTTTTGCCTCATGTTTCAACCAATAAATTATCTATGCTAGCGTTCAATGATTCTACATTGGTATCAATTTGTGCAATAGATGAGGTTGGCTTAATGTCTACTCTATGCTGACATAGGAACGTGATGAAAACTAGTGGTATAAACTATATCTTAAAGTAACTCTGGTAACCTCACGTAATATTTTGTTTTATACACTTAGGTTTGTTTTATCACAAATTGTCATAATGTCATTTATAATCAACCAATAATAATATATTTGTATTTTATTAAGAATTTAAACAATATGGCTGTAATATTACTTAAGCTAAAAACATATTCATTCCTATTAATCTCCTTGATCTACTATATTGGATAATAACCAATAAACCTGAACAAACAGTGACTGACATGATCCATTAGTTAATTTCCCTAAAGGCATGTTATGAATTCACATACATGAGCTAGATAAGAGCAAACACCGCTGAAATGTCCATACACCACACACCTGCATTAACATGTTATTATAAAGTGTTACATTTGTTAATGCACATTACGTAAACAGGAAGACTACGAAGGAGGGCAAGAACATACAAGTCCATGTGTTAGCATGATCAATATACAACAAACATATAGAGAATAGATGTGTAGCAAGCATTAGCTATTTGTAAAATTGACCTATTTAAAATACATCAACCTATGCAGGTTCTCTGCAGAACAGACTAGCACAATTAATTACCATATTTCCTCAGAAAAAAAATGTGCAGCCTTACAATAAGTACACCCTCAAACAAGTGGGAGGTCTGCTAGGCCATGAACAAGTAGCTGGGAGCATATTACAGGAATTCGATAGTCCGAGAACTAGTCCAAGACTCAGGGTATTAATTCTCCCACAAAATGTACTTGTATCAAGACAATGTCACTCTGCTTAAATCCAGGACACAATTTTATCTACCTGAAAGAAAGAACTGCGTAATTTATCCTCCATACAATTTATCAAAGTGGTGACAGTCCATCAACTGTCTTCACAGGATAAAGAGAAGTATTCATGACAACAGTATCCCAATATTATAATATCAACATTATTCCTTACAAACACATCTCCCTCTGGGCAAATGCCATAGAACATTCATTTATTCATAATTTCCATCATCATCATTTTACCATATGTTTGTCAAAATGTCACATGGAATAATATTAGGATTCCATTAGTCATCATGACATTGTTCATCCATTGAAATCATCAAGTTTCCGCAAACTATCATATACAAATAATGACAATACATAAAACTATGCCAGTGCACAAATATGACGCCAGTTGATGGTAGTATGTCATATGGCAATGTCACTGTCAGGCTGTCTCGGCTAAGAATGTTTAGTGTGACAGTTCCCAGATCTATGTAATTGTTATGAGTTGCGTGACTCACTTGAATTGGGTCCGTCACAGCCGACTCCATTTAACATACCAGAAGTCAGGACTGAGAGCAGAATGTGTGGCTGTGATTATCAGCCACTGAGAATGTCGCAGTGGAGAATGTCGCCATGCAAGATCTTCCCACCACCACCAGACTAGGTCATGGTCATGGTCGTAGAGATAGCACAGTACAGGTGCTTCAACAAACCAACCACAGTACCAGTACTTCAATAAACCTACCACAGTACAGGTGCTTCAATAAACCTTCCAAAGTACCAGTACTTCAAGAAACCTCAGTACTTCAACAAACCTACCACAGTACCATTACTTCAATAAACCTACCACAGTACAGGTGCTTCAACAAACCTACCAAAGTACCAGTACTTCAATAAACTTACCACAGTACCAGTACTTCAATAAACCTACCACAGTACCAGTACTTCAATAAACCAGTACTTCAATAAACCTACCACAGTACCAATACTTCAATAAACCTACCACAGTACCAGGACTTCAATAAACCTACCACAGTACCAATACTTCAATAAACCTACCAAAGTACAAGTACTTCAATAAACCTACCACAGTACCAGGACTTCAATAAACCTACCACAGTACCAGTTAATAAACCTACCATAGTACCAGTACTTCAATAAACCTACCAGTACTTTTCTAGTACTTGCATTAGACCTACTACTTAATTTCCACATTTACAATGTGCTGTGTCCGCATTCCAAAGTGTGTTCCTTGCACTACATTATTAATAGTTACTGTACATATTCATAAGATTTTCACTGTTCACAAATATGCATCCAGATTATTTGCTACTAGTACTAATGTCGACATTTCTATCTGTGTTCCAATGCTCTAATCTCATTGGAGGGCTGAGAGAGAACCATGGGCATGTGTAACATGATATAAATGGCCATCAGTATCCAAGTCATACAAGCCACATAGATAACTGTTACAAACAACACTGAATACTTCTCTTTTATGTACATCTTACATACGACATAAAACCATTAATACTTTTACATTGTGTGAACATACAGACATTTGAGTTTTAGTGCAGTAATGTCTTTGGATTCTTGATTAAACCAAATTTATCTTTTGGTATGATAATAGTTATCAATTTTGGATAAACCTTCAAATTAATATGTGAATGTTAAACATTGAAGCACAATTACTTTAAAGTATGTCAAAAGAACACAAAAGTCATTTTTTCAATATCCTAGTTGCTAATTTTAGTAAATTTCCCATCGATAATTTAAAATGTAAAAAGGAATGAAGAAGGAATAAAGAAAAAAAGAAAGAATAAGAAGGAAAGAAAGAGTTCCTTGACCTAGGACACCATGACACAACTTTACGAGTCCCAGCCATAAAACAGGACCAATACATATGTAGATTATTCATGTTGGTAAAGTAGGCTTGAGTGACTAGGCCATAGTGAGATTGGAGGCTTATCTGGTGTGCAGAGGCCAGCCATTCAGCCAGGACATTTCTTTAAAATTGTACTACGATACTGCTTCTTGTCTATGTGGTAATACATGTGAAAATGCTTTCCATTATTTACTTGAATGTCAGAAATACAGCACATACCGTGAAGATATGCTATGAAATATTCAAAGAATTACTTTACAATATAATGTACATATCAAGAATCTATCAATGTTAAGCTATTGTTAAATGGCTATTCGGACTTCCATGTATCAGAAAATGAAATCATATTAGAGTTAGTACAGTTGTACATTACACAAACAAAAAGGTTTATATAATATGCTTATGTAAATATTTACAATTACAGAATATGTACAGATATCGCCTTCATTCTTAGTCTTTCTTTCTTCTCTCCCCATCTTTTCTTCCCTTTCTCTTGGCACGGTTTTCATTTAAGTTGTAATAACTTGTAACGCATCTATTACGTCTTGAATAAAATATGTTTAAACTAAACATTTTACCGATAATTATATGATCACTATCCAACACCATACATTCTGCCCATAGTACATGCATAATCACCTGTTTTAATTGGTACATACACACATCAATATATGTCCCATACAGCCTGTGGGAAGGATTAATACTCTTCTCCCTGCTGGATTAATGACTCAGTGTTCAACAGGGCATCTTGCGTTGCCCAGCTGGGAAAAGGTCAAATGAACCTTCTTGAAGGCTGTTGACCAATAATGGCATGTGGCACCAATATTAATATATATAGCCTTCTGGCCCTGTCTTCTATTTGCCTCACCAGCGTCTGGATACATCAGTATCACTGCTCCATAGAGCATCTCCAGTTGCCATTAACAGAAAGAATGTTAATTAACCCTTTCCCTGCTGAGAACAACTCGAGATGCAGTGATTGTGCTTAATCAAGCTAGGAAATTAGATTGCCAAAAAATAAATACAATACAAATTGACAGATTATTTTCTAAAATTAAAACTATTTTAAACCTACATTTAACATGAACATGGTCCCAGTGAATTCACCTTCAATCTCATGGCAATGGCCATTAACGACAGGACGAAAGCATTAAACTCAGTACAGCTTACAGTTATAATCATTTGCTTGGATGGACAAGTTACCGTATATATACGGAAATGCTCTCAGTAATGCATTTACCAGCTGCTCTTAGAAAGATTCATAACGCCCTGGAGATTATTTGAGAAGCGACTCAATTGGCCATTGGCCCTTGCCAGGGTCAATCATGAACATCAACAAGCTGTATGTATAATGCATGAGTACAGGTATGTTGCAGGTGATAGACAGTGCTGGGAGAGCGTCTTTGTGACCATGCCAACTACTTACTACAGGAGCTGATGGATATGGATAATTACTGGGGCTGTCATGAATCACCGATGCATCGATGAATCGCTGTTCCTCTTATAACATCGTGATACGTGATTCACACTACGTGAATCAATTCATAATTCTATTGTAGATCTATTTAAAAATACATGTTCACATCGATCCGTTTAGCTTTATATTGTTTAAAAACATCAAACTATTGAATTCAAATACAGTGATTGACCAATAATATGCATGGTCCAGACTAAGATTTCTGAATGATGAGGTCATTGTGAATAGTTACCTCCCTTCGTAACCAAAACAGAAAATAATGTTTACTCATTGTTTACGGGATTTAGACAACGAAAGTGTTGTGTATTCACTTGATCGTGTCGTGTATTCACGGTCCAATTAATGAAGCAAGTTACCATTAGTTCAGCACAACAGGGATTTACTGTAATTAAATTAGTCTAGTCAACTTTTCAAATCATGTTGCCCTGAAACGAACATCCTAGTAGGGCTACTTTCTATTTAAGTATTTTGAGAAGAGTATTCCTCTATTTAAATAATTATATCTTTATTAAAGTTTTAAGATTTTCACTTTGTTTCTTCATGACTTGTACTGAACGTATGTTTTTACTAAAAAATATTTCCAAAGTTTTTAGGCCTAAATCCAGTATTGCGAGCCTAGTATCGTGACACATATCGTATCGTGAGGTAGGCGTATTGTAGCACCCCTAATAATTACTGTAGATATACACTATGGATAACCGATAGCCATTAGTAAAAGATGAATAATGCAAGAGAGACCAGCATGAGTGCTATCTATTTGTTACCAAATATGATGGAATTGAGTATCGAGAAATCATTAATATAACATCATTATTTGTAGAAGTATTAATTGTATCAGACATATGTGTTGGAAGAGGTTTGATGGTCATAGTTTGAAATGAATGCATTCAAGCCCCTCACATACAGTTAGTTATATGATGATATTGACCTCTACTCTGGGTTCAGTGCTTGGTCTTGTCCTGTCCAATTTCTCTGTATAGTAGCTCAGCTGTACTCTTGCACTCAGATCTCACAGATATGTCTAAGTGTGTGTGTGTGTGTGTATATGTGTGTGTCTGTGTGTGTGTGTGTGTTTATATATATATATATATTATATATATATATATATATATATATGTGTGTGTGTGTATGTGTGTGTGTCATAAGTGTGTGTGTGTGTCTGTGTGTATATATATGTGTGTGTGTATCTGTGTGTGTGTCATAAGTTTGTATGTCTGTCTATGTGTGTATGTGTGTCATAAGTGTGTGTGTGTGTCTATGTGTGTGTCTATGTGTGTGTATGTGTGTGTATGTGTCTGTGTGTGTCATAAGTGTGTGTGTGTGTGTGTCAATTTGTATATATGTGTGTGTGTGTGTGTGTGTGTGTCTGTGTGCACGCGTGTCTGTATTGTGTGTGCACGTGTGTCAGTGTGTGTGTCTGTGTGTGTGCAAGTGTGTGTCCGTGTTGTGGGTGTATGTGTGTGCATGTGTGTCTGTGTGTGGAGAGAAACAGAGAGAAAAGTTAAAGAGAGAGAGAATAATAAGAGTGGTAAGTGGAGAGAGAAAGAGAGAGAGAGAGAAAAGGAATAGGAGGATGGGGAAATGATGAACTGATTGCACAGGTAGTACTAGCAGGAGTCTAGGACTCTCACTGCTGGAGACCTGGCAGTGGTTGATGTGTGTTGGCAGGCAGCTGTTGTCTTACTTGTCTGTCCATAACATATAAACACTGGTGCTCACTAGTCATCAGTCAGGAATGCTGTCTGCCTGTAGACACTTAATAGTCACTAGATAGACACACCTACCAATGCTTATACACACAGCCGACTCAGAGAACACTGCACTCCTCTGCATCGTCTAATAGTCAATAATCAACGTCTAGTTGGGCATTCATTAAAACCCATTGTAAATACATATAATGTTCGCTCAGCATCAGTTCCCATGGTTACAAACCCTTCCATTTTCAATATTACTATTTTCACCACATATCAAATGTTATAAGTGGTTCTCTTACCAATGCCAAAGAATTCAATATCATTCTATCACCTCATTAGCAGAGTATGAAATTCATTCCTGTTCATCCGCCTCTGGCTAGTAGTACACTAAGACTTGGCCAACATTGAAAATATATCAGGGTAAATTTCTAATGGGTCTAGAAACTTGCCAGTAAGCTACAGACAAAAATGTTTTTCCAAAGTAATTGGAATTAACAATTAACTTTAGAATTCTCTAGGATCGTTGCAGTAATCGACTGATATAAAATGACTCCATGACCTTTTTAACATTTTCAATATTTCAGCCTGATTACACACTGACATGATTAGAATTGATAACCTAGTTATTTTCCTAATTCAAAACATTGGCCTTGTCTCCCTAATTTCAAACCTTCGCCTATCTCTGGCTCTCCATATGTCCAGAAGCAATATCAGTTCCGTGTAACATTTCCTCTCCTGAAGCAAGTTGACAACACTTTTATGAAATATTTGAAACTAATCTTCATTGACCAGCTCGAGGCTGGAATGAGACTATTTTCCTACCAACAATTCCAATACCAATATTCATCTGGAACTCAACTTCTGGAAATTTGAAATATTACTCTGAAATTTGTGTCCCTATTAGGTCGACATTAATGTCGACATTAATGTAATATATATATTTGGGGGGGGGCAATATAAAAAATCAGAGAAAATTGGTGGATTAACAGATTCCACAGATTCGGTCCCTCTCAGTGCTCAGTGCTGCCTTTGTGCCTAATGGTGCCAATGTCTGGAGTTGACCCACATCCTCACCCCCACACTTCCAGCTGGATGGTAATGCAATCCAACACAGACCCTGCCACTGTGGGATATTAACCCTGGTGTGACGTCAGATCGCAAGCTTCCGTCTTTAACTAAACTCAAAATCTATACAACTCCATTTAAGACAAAGAATTTAAACTGACGGAAACTCCATTTCAATTAATGTGATTTTTTAAAAATAGCACAGAAAAATAGAGATGTTATCGATTGAAAAGCAGGGAGGTAACGAGGGGTCATTCTCAGAGTAACCTGTGTGAACAAACAGCTTGATATCAACTGGCAGCCATGAACTGATAGGACACTGAACTCTGTCATTATGTACTTTGATTCAAACTAATTTTTGTAGGCAAACTAATAAGAAGACTCAAAAATTTAAAGATGAATCACGAGAACTTTCTAACAAAGCCAACTTTTGCATTGAGCCACCCATTTTACATAATTCCTGTCTGAGAGAGACAAAACAAATCGTGTCTACTTCCATTTCTGCCATCCTGCCATAACAAACACCATTAAAAGGAACAGAAGCAATTTGTGACAGCAATTTCACATTCCTCCAAACAGTAGAGAAGACAACCAGAAACAATCATGTTAACCCCTACCGGCCTATACTGTCTCTCATATCACCAGACTATTAGTTTGTTTAGTTGTTGAATGTTGTAGTGGTAATCCTTCACCCTACCCATACACAACAAATATACCTTTTCAAATTCATTGTCATCCATATAATAGAGCTTTTCAATCACTTGAAGAGAGGCATTTAAGGCTTCAATAATGTGCCCAACAAGCATATATTTGTATATGAAACAGAAGGATAAACATGTTAAAGACAAGTGTTTATTTGAGACATAGAGGGTCAATATTTCTCTTTCAGCCAAGAACAATATAGTTGACAGTGAGAGTAGCTGACAGTGAGAATGCTGGACAGTGCGTGCGCAGTCCAGATACTTGAGGCAGGAACAGACAGTTGAACTGTGAAGGGCGTGACCTCCCACAGGTTGTTGAGGTCACATATGGACAGCCTCAAAATAAACACCTGTACGTATCCATCAACTGTGTTTACATGTGTCAAAGTGGCTTGTATCGATATGCATGCACCTTTCAGTCAAGACGGTCCACTGTAGGACACCTTTCAGTCAAGAAGGTCCACTGTAGGACTTGTGCATTGGCAACAATGATAAACCTATTTACAGCTAATTGATTTAATAGCTCAAAAGCAATAAAATATTTCACATTTTCACATATGTACGATTATTGATTTCCAATTAGGTCATAATGACATCAGCGCTTATGTCATATCTCTATTTTATAACACGCAATATGTCTAAAGTATTCAATGTTTATCCAGATTGGGATTTAACAAAGGTGAATATAGCATGTTTAACCATGATTCATACTTTGCAACAAGTTCTATTCAAGACGTAGCTCAATTCACAGTGCATTATCAATCACAGTGACTCATTGAACATTGTAGATATGATGATATACATAAGCAGGTCTCCCCTGATTGTCCATAGCCTTTGAGATACAAAAGCTAATGGTGCAGAGATTGATAAAAACTGTCAGTATAGAGACAAGTAGCACGATTAATGACTTATCAAAGCAGGCATTTGGTTATCAGAATGCCCGAAGCCCAATGAAGGACCTCATATTGTCATGTCCATAGCATTCATCAATTGTATGCCTACCATACCTTTCCCACAAAAGATGCCACCAAAAGAAATGTATCATATTTTTTCACATTTCCTTATTACAAAGTGGGGTTTGTTTTTTTTTGGGGGGGGGGGGCAGTAGTCTAGCAACCTTAATGTAATTTAAACAGTAACGGAATACAATATTTGCAATCACTTGCATACAAACAAAAATATATAAAATGAAAAACATTGATGTATTACTGAAGTTTTTTTCTAATTGTTTTTTTTTAAACACCAAGAAAATATTTGCATATTAGCACAGTAATGATGCATTTTGTGGCACAATTATTCCAGTATTTAACCATATCAAATGAGAAGAAAGAAAAAAAGAACAACTTAATTTACATCTAAATAGTGGATTGGTGGATCCTAATACACATGCTGAATATGCTAATCCCACCCCGGGAGCCCGGCATCAATGTTTGCGAAAGTTACCTTTCTGGCGCAATATTGATAGGATGTGCTGTCTGTAGAGTGGCAATGCAGATATCATCCTTGGTCTGTCAGTACCAGTCAGTGCTCGCAGGTTTACTGCAACATTCAGTGCTATGGATGTTGCGAGTATCCTCCTGCCCTAAACTGGCAAGACGTGATATAAGTGAAAGATTCCTGAAAGTGGCTCTAAACCCTAATTCAAAAAATACTAATTTAATATGATGCTGAAAGCCAATAAACAATAGAGATGACAACTAGGTGGCATGTTGTCCGAATATGCTATGGAAATAATAGCATGTTGGCAACACTCAACAATAGACCATTATATATTGTATAATGCATACATATCGTACCTTGACCGAAGGTCAGCGAATGTCAATCTAAGAGATAAGATTAGTCCTTATGGCCATCATACATCAGCATTGATGAAACCAAAGGGTGAGCCAAATATTTTGAAAAGTGTGTATGTGTGTGTGTGTGTGTGTGTGTGTGTGTGTGTGCGTGTGTGTGCATGTGCACGTGCAT
>JAUTBT010084337.1:0-22270 GCA_032361225.1 Lepetodrilus schrolli | reverse complement strand
GGAGTCTTTGTTGGTTTGTTTGTTTATTTGTGTGTGAGATAGAGAGGGAGGTTTAGGAGGTTTAGAATGTTTCAGTGAAGTCAGTGAAGAATGCATGTATAAGGTGAAAGTATCAACAGGTATCAACTAAAGTCTATCTAAGACTGGAAACTGAATATTTCATGTGTTGTCCATTCGTATACAATACTTAATTATACATGTATGACGTTGGGACGATTTGTTAACAAGTATGTTGAACTGACGTTAATACCCTCTGTCCTGGATAGCGGAGCATGTATGTTTAATTATCTACTCGAATGATCCTATGCAATCACCTACACTAGTTTTACTGGCATTGATTCCGATCATTGTCTAATTGATTATTTCCTCGAGATAAAAGTACGAAACATTTCCATATATAAAGATCAAGGCGTTGTGATGAAACATGCTTTGCTAGATCCATCGTAATATACAATTAGATAGATTTTGCATGTTAACTATGCACACACAAGAGAACGACGCTATAACATGGTTCTTCGGAGCGTGCATTATTCTGGTAGGTTCTAATTAGGTTGTCTAACTGAGAATCCCAGATGGAAAGATTTCATTAGTGTTCCATTCCGTATCTAAGATGAGATTGCCCTGCTAGGTCATGTACCAGACGCTATTGGCCTTGTGATTGGTCTTGGAAGTACCTGTAAACGACTGCAGCTGTTAGGATACAATTGGAATCATGCTAAATCATCACTTTCCTCAATGTCTCCTACATCTCTCATATTGTGATTATTCATTTCTCGTTCAATTTATTCAATAAGCGACCCACATAAACCAGGGCTTATCTTAATAGACATGCATGAATGGCCTCCGACTATTCAAGACATATCACTCGTTATCATAATGCCAGATATATTGATAGCCACCAGTAGCATATGTCTGGCATTACTATTACAAATCCCATACATAGCTAGTGCAGTCTGGCTGACTTGATCGATATAAGTAGAGAAGACAAGAATAAGTCAAGGCATTAAGCCTAGCGGAGAGATATCATGGTCAATTACTTCAACTCGTAGGTGTGCTACCTCAAACCGAAGATAGCCCACTCAGGGTCCGTTAACCTTTCCTCTGGTACTCGGAGACGTGACATTTGTTGTGGGTGTGATGACATTCTGACGATGTGAGGACATCATTATAGTGCAGTGACTGTCGCTAATGTTCAGTGATACACTACAGCATAGTGAATAGTGAATAGAATCAACACCTGTAGCACTATATGTGTTTCTGCTACGGTGAATCCAAGTTTCGCGTGCATATGCAGTCTTTAATGGACTGTGGAAAGTGCATAGGATATGGCATGGTGCGAAGGGACATTCCGATCGCATATTTTAAACATCAGTGAACTCATTTTGTTGCCAATAAGTAAGATATATTGTCTAACTAGAACTGGTACGTCACATACTAACTACCGAAGGTCATCGAATGTCATTTCATTTGTCTGGCATTACCCAGAACTAAACCCGTCGTTGCTCTGTAGCTTGTTCCTACTCATCTCTAATTTAGTAAACTCTCAAAACATTCTGCATTGCTAGCATTCGTGAATACCAACAATTTATTGACAACCTATTGCATCTATAGATCTTCTCGTCCAAGTGCAATAATGTCATGGTATCATCAACTGATATACCAGTAGTAGTATTGATGGTATCAATAATCAATAAAAAGAATTAACTAACGATACAGGATGTATCGGGACAACATGGGTCGTATTAATAACTCACTATCTATCATATTTGGACTTCTGGTGCATGTCCGTGTCCTAAGGTCTTGGACACTGATTCACGAGAACGAATTTAGAAATGTTGTATTGTCGATTGATCTTGTTCGTAATTGGCTTACTGCGGATGAACCGCGTAGGGAGAGAGCAACATTCCACTGATGTATGCATGGGTGTTTGTATATATGGATGCACCAATAACCGGGCCACGTGTTCTGCGACTAGGACAGGACGTTATTGCAAGCCACTGTCGTCACTAGAGCCGGTCACAGCACATGTATTTTGAGGGGGCACTGGGTGTCTGACGTGTTTCTACCATACGCGTCCGGGATGTGCACTTGCAGTGATTGCGTTTCCGCGTCTATTCCTGGGCGCTTGACGAGTGTACAATATGGTAAACATTCAGTCATCCTTGTTAGCGCATTCCATGCTCTCAACACCTCTCCTAAATGTTTGTTTTATAAGTTCTGTAACAAATCATCGTTTTCGTGAGTCAACTAGTGTGAATTACACACGTACAACTATCTTGTACACGTGCGTTCTTGTTACATTCTCAAAGAATACAGGCTCATTGACATTTCAACTGACAAAGATCTAACATAAGAAGTAGGCTCATGATCGTTTGAAAAGTAATTTGAAACACCTTAATACAAATAGTATAATTAAATATGTATTTACGTCAATATATGTACATACATTATGCTATCGTTGTAAACGCCTGACTGCGTCCGTTACCTTTGATAGCGTCTTACGTAACATGGAACAACAAGAACACTTGTGTATTATAGTGTACCGTGCGTTGAGTCTTTTGTTTCAAGAATACATGGTATAATGTTGTTTTATGAGACTGGACGGTATTTAACACAAGCAAACTGGTAATTCCTCAGCGATGCTGGGCAATGCCATTTCAGGGTAGCAACATCCAATCAAGGCTTTCCATCGCCATTAACATTCATACCTTTATTTCATATCATAATTCACGGACAAGGTCGCCCATTCATACGAGTATCGCCCGCTATTGTGAATGGAGTATGGATTGACGGCCATATTGCATTGTGAGTTGAAACATGGGTCACGCAATGAGAGAATGTCATGACATATACGTGATTATGCTAACACAATAGGATTTTTTGGATCGATACTCAGACCCTCACTTTGCTGCAAGCTTCCCGCATAATCTCATCCTGTTTTCTCCAAGAGACTTGAATTAACAGCAACGACTACTTTGCGGCTACTGTGTTGCAGCTGCCTGGAGTTGTGCCGGTGTATGCCGTTGTGCCGGTGTATGCCGTTGTGCCGGTGTATGCCGTGTTCAGCTTCCCTCTGGATACTCCTCTACCCAATACACCACGTATTTCTAACCTAAATGAACGTATTGAGCCATGTATCGACTTATTTGTTTTAGCATTTGCTTATCGACGTGCAGGATTTACTGTTGTTTGTTGTGACACTGCACGGTAATGCCCAAGTGAATGAAAGATATACAGTAGAAATCCATAGAGTGTAACAGTTTGGCAGTGCGGTAAATGTACGAGGTGGAATTCGGAGATGAAGGACCATGCATGATCCAGATGATAAATACTGCAACTAGCGATAGATTCTGCTAAATGATGACATTTGTATGCAACCTTTGAGTAAATGTGCCCCGTTAATGTGTTAGTTAATATATGTAAGGTAAACATCATACAATTAGTCCCATCTTAATGTTGAGTACCCTACAATGAGAACCCTGTTTGTGTAATGCACAATACAATAAGTACCCTGCTTGTGGTGAGTTCCCGGCTATGAGCGCCCGGCCCAGCTATGAGTGCACGGCCCGGCTATGAGTGCCCGGCCCGGCTATGAGTACCCTGCTTGTGGTGAGTGCCCGGCTATGAGTGCCCTGCCAGGCTATGAGTGCCCCACACGTGTTAGCTACACCGCAACAGTCAACATATCTCTCTAATTTCAAGTGGCATACAGTGAACAAACCTACTTATCATACGTACACTTCTCGCTGAAGGGCCTTATACTGCATAGCTAACAGTGTACACTACACATGCATCGTGGCCTAGCCATAAAAAAAAATGTTGTTTAGTATATGTGTATATATTACTTGACCTCCGTAACAAGAGTATCGGCTGCTTAACGTTACGCGTAGATTGGATGGCGGCTAACAAGAGATTCCAGACTGTCTGAAGTCCATGTACAACCCCCTGCTGCAGCAAACGTGCAGTTACACAGTCTACAGACTTGCTTCTATGGAAGTCCCCCTCATCTCTGGCCAATCTAAAGCATACACGTTAATGTAACTATTCTTTAATAATCATGTCAGATAACGGAGGCAATGCGGAAGAAGTAATGAAGTTGGACAGACTTGCTCTGCTCGTAGAGTACGTGGAACGAGTAATATGAGCTAGCTTTAAAACATTTCATGCAATGTAGTTATTGCAAACCACCTGTAGATCTGCGAAATATGCAGGTCCGGAATCGGCAGTTAGAGCACCTATTTCCCACCGGAAGTTGGCACTGAGCATGTGCAGATGGTGCAGATTGCATAGACATACAAACTGTATCATACAAAACCTTGAGCGTATTGAGGTTGTCTTGATCTCTGATAGACGATCAGATTACAAACCACAAACCAACTCCAATCATTCTCATGAAAACATCCATGCTGCCTTGTTAACGGCAATATGGTGCTATAGTCGCCAAATCCTAAACCTGTAATCTAGCGCTCTATAACCCCAAAATATAACGATGCTCTCGCTTAATGGCACCGCGAACTCGTTCATTTCACGGCACAGTACATCAGGTATCTATCTACAACAACGTTGAACCGTTTATCATCATCATTATAAATGCATTGACGTTTATATGCGTGCGGGACTGGCTTCAGAACTTGGACTGGCTTCAGAACTGGGCTGATGCTTCCACACGCTGAGGTCCGGATGCTAAGTGTCGACTGTTGGCCTGGCCAGCGTTCTGACGATGAAGAGTCTGAGTCTGAACCATCTGGGAATTCTCCTAGCCAGCCAGTTTCACAGCTCCCTTGTTCCGCCTAAACCTGTGCATAATAAGTTAAATTGATATCTAAGAGTTAATGTTGACATTTATTTATCGACGTGCGTGTTCCGGCGACACTACCGTCGATGTAAGTGTGCCAGTAGACGGAACCCACTCCTTGAGGGGCAGTAGGAGGCTATACTAGTCGTAAAAGTGTGGACTGTAAATTGCAATAGGTTTGTCGTTAAACTTAACTGGTGAAAACACTATTAATGAGGTTTTAAATGCATGGAATAACGACGCATTACTGTCTCAATTTTATGAGTATTCTAACCTGATGACTATTGTGTCAAGTGATCATGTATCGTCCTAAATGGATAAATAGGCATACGTATTAAACATATTCACAATGCACGTCCATTGCCAGTAATGAAAAGGTCCCACGAGAATGATTACTCTGAGCAATGTGTATTGGGCTCGACACCAATGTGAATCTACTGACAGGGTTAGTACAGAACAGAACACAACGAGATGATGAGCCGCACTGGAAGGACAGTGATGCAGCGTGTCCATACACAGAGAAGCCTTATAGCCGTCGCTGGATCACATCACTCGTGGCTAATGCTTGTTTTGGCCAATTATACACCCGCAAAGACTACCGACATAACAAATATCTTAACATTCTAAATGAAACCGACAAATGGATACATCGAAATGCACAATACATGTAGCAAAATGCAGGGTTAATCAGAGCGTGTTTTTGTAGACATATCATACCATAGTAAACCTGAGTTCTTTCCATAGCTGTTAACAGTAATACGCGCCTATGTGATCTGGACGATTTGTGATAATTTGTACATAGGAAACTCTCGGTCTGAACCACTGATTGGCCAATACAATCAACAGAATTGTTACCGGTGCATCAGACATTCGGTGACATCAAATTACTGCCGTGGGTTTCACCTAGGATTCTCTGATATTGAACACTGGCAGCTTGCCTGGAACCTGACACTAATTATATATGTACACACGAGGACGTACAACAGTTCTCTAATAAGGCTGGCTCCACAGCTGACATACACAGCGCATATGTTGCACATCCTCTCGGATAAATTGAACAATAAGACGTGGTTCTCACTTGATTATTAATACGAATACATATCTCCGCACAACTAAACTATAGATAATAAATGTCAGTGTATATATTTTTGTTGAAAGTTCTGCAGAGAGTTCTTAATTGTGAAACGAAGACATAGGAACCCACTTAGAAACCCCTAGACACCCAATCCGTCAGTCGCATAGACGTGCTTTGGCAATAGCTCTGCAGTTATATTCCTGTAAGCGAACAATCAATCATTCGTCCACGTTAAAATGCTATTTTTTTTGCAGGATTATATACCTGAACTAATATTTAATGCTGGCATTGAGAAACAGCTTAGCGCCTGGCCAATCCCTTTGTGCCCTCCATTAACATAGCCCGTCAAATCACGAACCGGAGCTCTAATACTCCATCACCTGCCGCGTGCTAGGAATACGCTATATAGGTTTATTGTTGGGGATCAATGCTGGCTTGTTGACAGTCTCTGATGGCGAAATTTAGCGAAAAAAAGCCTACAGCAAACATTCTTTTCACATCTTTGTTGATAGTCTACAAATGTTCACTCCAATGCATAATCCTCGACACATCTTAATTTAGTCTTGAAAGTGACTGATACTTTACAGTCAGGTGCGAGGTGATCTAACTAACTGGACAAGCCGTGAAGATACGTTGTTTATCAATAGTGGGCCTCGGTACATCCTTGCCATTGTGGTGCTTACACGTGCATGCTTTATCGCGTCTAGAGGTATGGGAATAGACCGGATTTACGTGCCATTGTTTCTTCCTTCGATTGTCGTGCTCTGTCTGTCAGCTGTGTGAACATCGTGTTACTGCATGCCTGGCATGACACGAATCACGGCTTTCTCGTGCTATTCTAAGATCTAATAACAGCATGCATGGTCTGATATAGTCTGGCAGGTAATGTTACAACCTCCTGTTGGGTACTGTTACACAAAAGCTAGTTAACGCAGGTGACTCAAATTTGGAATATTATTAGGAAATACTTGTACCCAACCAGTTTCAAAATTACAACTTCGTAGGTCCCTGAATGAAAATTCTGTCTATTTAACCTCTTCCTAATTCACTTCACACTATTGCTAAATATGTGGAGGGATGCCGGTTTATTATGTAACAGCGATTTACATATATTCGAACACCAATGACAATTGGTCACATGTCAATATCAAGAATATCTTCAATTGGAAAGCCCACACAAACGCCCATTTATATTCATATTCAAGCGGGCATGTACGAAGTGGACTTGTCATGCTTTATACAACTCTAAAAAGGTGTCATCTAGGCTGTGTCACACCCTGTTCTCACCAAAATTCTCCTATTCAAAATTTACCCCTAGAGCAGTTAAGCAAGTCTAGATTACTTGAAAACAGGGTAAATAATTTCAGGGGCTCCTTTCATATAAATATAATACCAATCAATATAAGTTATATATTATTGATTTACTTTAATCCTCTGAGACTATGGATAGTCTACAGATTTTCATAAATAGGATTTGTTACACACACCCAATTACTAGGAGCGAATGTGGAAGCCAGTCGACTGAACAGTGTGTTATTTCGACGATCTCAAATAATTAAACGAATACGTTGATAAACGTTCAAGAGTCTGTGGATGTGGGGTGGGAGTGAATGGTGGTTGTGGGGTTGATTAGTGGGGATTGGTGGTGGTGGTGGGGAGGTGGTGGTGCTGTAGTTAATAGGTTATCTGACACATAGATTAAAGCCGTGGCCTTGTTTGAATTTGCTCCACACTTAACGTACCTCTGCGTAACCGGTAACTGACATTTTGATCCCAGAGCGTTAAGCGGTTTGGATGGCAACCCACGGACAGAGGTCATGCTCGGGTTACACTCGAGAAACACTGAAAAAGAGATTAAGAATCTGGTTTAAATTATTATAACTAGAGATACCAGAAACGAATTTAATTATATGAGACAGCTAGATGTCCTTCTGTCAAACAATGATGACACATACATTATTAATTTCAGTATTGTACAGGATGAATAATTATAACTTTATTTGTTTTCACATATGTGCAGAATTATTTCGTGTATAGCGTTACCTTAATTTGGGTATATCTCGGTGGCACGTTTATTGTTTCTGGTCTTATCGAACATAGCCTCATAGGCTGGCTTTTGCGATATCTTTCTAGAGATCTTCCACTGTCCATTCATCTGTGTTGAACAATAAATATGTCCCCGTCGACTTCGAATGGGTCTTATCATATTTCTTTTTGTGTAACTATTTTGGTATAAAAATATTTAAATGATTTATAATAACTTAATAAATGACATAATTCTTGGTCTCAAATTATTGCTTCCAGCCAGTAGTTTTCAATTGATCACTTCTATGTTAATGCATCAATTCTATTTATATTGCAGACCTGACACAATGACCGAGTTACTGGAAAGGTACCGTAGGAACATTGGTAGATGGCGCTGTGCAACAATATTATTTGCTTTGCTAAGCACTGCACTGCTTTTTGCCCTAATTGTCCTCGGCATACTGTCGAACAGAAGCTTCGAGAAACCAGCTGCTCATAACTGCGGTGAAGCTTTTGAAGAACACATAGACACCTCCGAGGCAGCAGACCCAGGGTTGTTCGATGATCTCACTAATAAAGAACTCGAGAGCATCCAAGACTTCCTGTACGCCAGGAAGGACGTGAACTTGGTGAAGCCAAGCAAAGCCGCACTGAATTCCAGCTACATCTATGTGTCTGATCTGCATCCACCTAGGAAATCAGAAGCTCTGGCATTCCTAAACGGCACTGGTCCTAAGCCCGAGAGGCAGGCTCGTATTGTTATCTTCAGAGGTGATTTAAAAGATCCTCAATCTGAGGAATATGTAGTTAGTCCTCTACCAAATCCGACAAAACTGGAGTTATTGAACGCACGAGGACGGAAGAATCCTGTTCCTTTCGCCTTTAGACCAGTCGGTAACTTGGAATTTAGCTCTTACTTCGTCAAGCTTTTCCCGGAGATTGACAAGAAAATTGGATTCATCCTGAAAGAAAGTTTTAATGCTACTTTCATGGACTGTGGAGATCGTTGTCTCGTGTTCTACTCACAGCCAGTGGGATCTGGGATAAGTCGTCAGATTGTAAGAAAGATGTGGCTATCAACATACCATAACGTGGAGCATTATAATCTTAATTCAGTCAATCTGAGATTGCTGGCGAATATAAACTCATCTGATCCATTTGAGTTCTTCATAGAACAGCTTGACTATGCTGGAAAACAGTACATGGGACTTGATGATCTGGCTACTAAATACAGAACTGGTTCCATCCCCAAAATTCGCACACCATTTCCTGAAGATGTGAAAAACCTGAAGTCATCATTGCACTTGCGTGGTGATCCAGTTCCCAAGAACAAAAAGAGAGCGCCCCGGATGTACGAACCAGATGGTAAACGTTACATCGTTAAACACCGTAAGGTCGAATACATGCACTGGACCTTCAACTTCAGATTATCTACCCTTAGCGGACCTCAATTGTACGACATCCGGTTCAAGGATGAGAGAATCGCCTACGAGGTTGGACTCCAAGAAATAGCTGTGTTTTATGCTTCTAACAATTCCGCAACAAGAAGCGCGGATTACGTTGATAGCGGTGCACTCATTGGCACACATTCCCAGTCCCTCGTGCCTGGCTCGGACTGTCCTGAAACCAGCACCTTCTTCGACTACACCTATCTAGGAGAGACTTCTGAAGAACCTGTCAACTTACAAAGATCCTTCTGCTTGTTTGAACAGAACCAAGGCATTCCTCTACGGCGTCACCTCTCGTACAGCCAGTTCGAGGGAGGATTCTACTCTGGTCTGTCAGACAATGTCCTTATTCTCAGGAGTATTTACACTATCGTCAACTACGACTATGTCATAGATTTCATCTTCCACCAAAGTGGAGCCATGGATGTTCGGGCACTGTCAACTGGGTATATATTTTCGTCTGTGTTCACTCCAAAGGAGAGTCCCTATGGCTTCCAGATAAAGAAAGACACAACCGCAAGTATCCATCACCATATGTTCCTCTTCAAGGCGGACATTGATATTAGAGGAGAGAACAACAGATACGAAACTCTGGATATATCACGTGAAGTATCTCCAAATCAGCAGACGACAGGAGATCCGGATGCAGAATATTACCAAATCCGATTTGACAAGAATCTGAAACGTACGGAAATGGATGCTGCGTACAAGTTCGACTTTAATACTCCGAAGTACCACGTGATTCACAACAACGCTAAGAAAACAAGTACAGGGGAAATCAGTGCATACAGGTAAGCTAACTGGTGATTTCAGAGGAAGGGTGAGGGCCCCTCCATTGTCATAGTGATCATGAAGACAGAATAGACGTTATTTATTATTGTGTGTTCAACCGTTTTAACAGATAGATATTGGAATACCTCAATAAGGCGTGGATGCAAAAAGCATCGTATATTTCGCAATTTCGCTTAAATCTGCGGTCAATTAGCTGACTATATTTATTTGTACCCCCAAACCACTGTGACAACTGACATGCTTCCAGAGATGTTTGTATTAAACGTAATAATGATTACCCCCCACCCCAACCCCTATACCGCTTTAATCATATAATTAGACTAAATACACGGAAGGATGAGATGAAATTGTGGGTGTTAACTTTCTAGCACTTTATATTGCAAATTGAGTTGTATACTTCCCAGAGAGTTGAGAAGTTGAAATAAGTGCACATTGATCCATTGACAGGAGTAAAAATGAGGAAGCTCTCGGGAGTTGATTTGAAGAACTATAAATAAGCATAATTATTAATAATATTATTATTACTATTACTATTATTGTAGTATCCGTTCTTCGTCCTATATTGTTATAATTCTGTTCTCAGGATTCAGCTTGATGGCATGACGAAACAATTACTTCCGGAAGACATAGGAAATGAGGTCAATGTAGCTTGGGCCAGGAACCAAATGACAGTGACCAAGTTCAAGCATGACGAGAGAGATGGCAGTTCTATATACGGGTTATTTGACAGTCTCTACCCCACCGTCAACTTTACTACGTTCTATGCTGATGACGATGATATCGTCGATGAGGTGCGGTTAAGTTACTAGGGAAATACTGTATTATTACAATACAACGTCCACATACAGACGTGGTTGAGTTGTTACAATATCAAGATATAACTTTACGTATTGATGTTATCTATAAATGCTTGTATGTTTACCTCTTACTATTTACATTCATCAATACATACTGACCGTGGTAGTAATTGGTTCGGAATATTACGAATATTTGTTAACCAGGTTAAGATGCGTTATTATGTTCATGCCATGACTCACACATTATAATATAATTCTGTTTTCGTATTTGCAGGACCTGGTGGCCTGGATCAGTATGGGCGTCCATCACATTCCTCACACTGAAGACATGCCAATCACTCCGACCCCAGGAGCTCATCTTAGCTTCTCACTGCTTCCCTACAACTACTTCCAGGAATGTCCGTCCTCCTCGTCACGTGACTCCATCCGGGTGGAATACAAGGACAAAGACCATCCGGAAAAGGGAGCAAAGGTCATCCGTTACGACAACCCAATTTCACAGTGTGTGCCCACGTCTCCGGATTACGACAGGATGGTGGACCGGAAGCCGTCTTTGGTACTGGAAAGTTCCTACGTCTACAAAGAAGAGGTCACTGATGACGGGAAACCAGTAACTCAGTAGAGCACCGTCTTTCCATGACTTGAAACTAATCTCTAATATTCAATTTGCTAATTTTATCAGCTGAAGTATACGGAAGGTTCCACTGACAGGATTATTACACGTCAGCATAGTTCATATACTCATTTTTATTTATCCCAGCGTAGAAGAACATATTTATCGTTTTAGCATACATTCCATTAAGGACATAATGTTTATGATTGCCAACACCTAAGATGCCTTTTGAAATATATCAATAAAAGTATTATATATATTTATAAATATATTTATTATTATATGTATTCCTGTTTTAGTGTATTTATTACCTCTTGATGTTTATATTCACACACGCACATGCATATACATACACAAATACAGATACTCTAATACATACAGTCTGCCTCTGTCTTCGTGCGTTACCATTCAGAAATGTTAAACCTAATGCTCTGTAGTGATCTGTTATAAAGGAAAGTAAGAACAGAGTTAGTTGAGTGTATGATTCCACGTGTACGTTTACTACCATAGTCATGAAGCAGGCTCGTCGCAAATGAGTGAAAGATTCCCGCAGCGACGTTAACCTCCATTATCACTCACACTCATGAAGCAGGCATACTTTAATATTATTATAGCAAACCCAGCCTCAACTCTCTGGCCATCCTCGCACCCAAAGGATGCTTAATTCCGTTCAAGACTCTTCAGGTGGTACTCTTGGCACACATCTAGAGAGAAACTTGCGCAAACAGTTTAGGAACTATAAATAGAAATCTGTTTCATTGGATAGATTTTTACACCAAATTCATCGGGGAAATGATTTCATTGGTTGACTGTTTGCGCAAGTTTCCCGTTAGATGTGCGCCATGGGTACCACATGAAGTGAGTCCTGAACAGAATTGCGTACCGCTGAGTGCCGTGTTATGTCTGACAGCGTCTTTAAGTCGACTTGTATGTATATCCATAAATATTGCATAAGTCAGAGGTGTCGATGTCTATGATTTAAATTTAAACAGTTTACTGGTCCAGTGCTTGACATTCATCTCATCTGAACGTAGTTTGGGGATTAAACGATTACATGTTTTGGTCACCTGACCCGGAAATTACAAAACATTTTGAGTACGATTTCATATTTAAGCTCAAATTTTATAAGGGTATTTTTGAACAATTCAAAGAATTGAGCATAAAATCGTAGTAAAAAAACATGGTTTCGTAATCTCGGGGTCTATCCTGCGTTTCTCGAAAGGGTACTACCGACATAAATCAGGGCGTGCGCCATACTTTTACTACAGGGTATAACGTAAACCTTGATTTATGTCTGCGGGTACGACCCTTTCTAGAAGCGCAAGTCTGGATTTCCCGAAAGTGTCTTCCAGTTACAGTATACAAAGTCAGGATGTTCGCCATGATTTTACTATAATGACATATCCCTCGATCAAACATATTTTATTTTTAAAAATACATTATTTTACATATACAGACGACATACATGTATATTTTTCGGTGATATACACTTTAAATTTTAATGTGAAAATATATTTTATTCAAAGTTGAGAAAGTGAAATATGAGCACATGTGATCCATTAACTGGGGTAATAACGTAGCGATATGAGCAACATTTCGAGCATGGATTTGGCGCAATATAAATAAGCACATGATTATTATTCTATGTACAGATAATACCCATCTCATGCAAGTGTATTGTAAAATTGTGCGCACCAGATTGCTACGGGCTACGTCAATAGAAAATATACTCAACAAAATTAATTAAGGCTCCGGGCCCCCGTTTCACAACGACATCCTAAATTTAGGAGCTCCTAACTTTATGACCCAGTTTATCACCTCTTCAGTTGGATGTCTATTTAAGAAGGGATAAGACTTGTGACGTCGTTGTGAAACACTTGTTACATTGTTAGGACTTTTAGGACTGGTTTATGAGCTCCTAAATAGTTAGGAGGCCGTCGTGAAACGAGGGCCAGGTATTCAAGGACTTGCAGAGAAATTGGAAGAAGAATGGCACCGGATTCCTCAAGCCTAGTTTTGAAATTTGGTAGAAAGCAACCCCACATAATATTTGCCGTTGAGTTGAGTGTTGAGTGAGTATACATAACAGCAGTAACAATCTAAGTCTCCAAGTCATGTACTACGAGTAGAGAACTTCATGTGCACAACGGTAGTACATCAGTTTACTACTCTACTCTGCTGGCTCTCATACAATGAATTCCAATTAAAATTCATGTCGCAGAATGTTCGCATTGTCTATGAAGTAAGAAAATCGATGAAAAAGAAATATCGTAGTTGACACGAGAGCTTCATGTAAGGATGTCCCGAACAGAAACGAGTAAGGTATGTATAAACCTTTCTTGATCCACTCCGCGAATTGTACGTATACTTCAACTGATAATATACATACTAACTCTTATCTGTCCGTACATAAAATGCTCAGTATAACTACAGAAGAGGTCAATAATGCGACCGCAAAGTATCAATGAGATAATCTACGCGATCAACTAGTACTGTGATAGTAATATTACACTCGAGGTGATTTTCATTTCATGGTGAAGTTGCCCTTCGCTTCCATAGCCCTGTAAACAAAGGAAAAGCATCAACCATAGTTGGCCGTTTGGCTCACTAGTGAAATATAATTGTTGCAATGTATTTCAACACTATTCATTGTGGAGTTATTATAGACAAACAAAGGAAATCCACAGTCAGAACGATGGCACGAGAAATAGGTAATCAGCTATAACCAAGACTATTACAGACTAAATTCAGGTGTTTGTAATGGAAGTTCTCTTAGTAAATCTCTGGTGCCCCATTATCGTGGACGTCTTCGTTGTGAACATGGGAACTCTCTAGAGCCATGGAAGGCTTCCGGTCCACCATCTTGTCGTAATCTGGGGTCTTAGGGATACATCGCGGCATTTCGGGGTTGTTGTAACGGATGACCTTTGCTCCTTTTTCCGGATGACCTTTGTCCTTGTATTCCACCCGGATTGAGTCACGTGACGAGGAGGACGGACATTCCTGGAAGTAGTTGTAGGGAAGCAGCGAGAAGCTGAGATGAGCTCCCGGGGTCGGAGTGATTGGCATGTCTTCAGTGTGAGGAATGTGATGGACGCCCATACTGATCCAGGCCACCAGGTCCTGCAAATACGAAAACAGAATGTCAATGTAATAATGTCTTCCTCAACCTCTTATCTAACATATGACATAGAATATGTCATAGCATTATAACATCATAATTTCCTATACGAAACGAGGTTGCTACGCTTTAAATCTCTAAATGTTAAAAACATTTTAACAATCCGGGGATTCAGAAACTCAATACTAAGGTACTGATCCAGACCACCAGGTCCTGTAAATACGAAAACAGAATGTCCATGTAATGTTTTTGTATACCAAAATTCTTAATTTAATATCTATTCACCTTAGTAAAAGTACTAGAGAGAATACTAGAGCTCGTTATATGGATAAATTGTTCCAAAGTAGACTTGAATATAAGAGTACATAAGTAAATTGTTACTCAATATAGGGTCTCATATTACTGGAACATCTGTAGTTATACGTTTATCAAATTAAATACTAAAGTAACTGAAGGTATTTAGTAATTATTAATATTCTTTGACCAACTGCTATATCGCTAGATGCCAGCTTGATGATCAGAGTGTTTATTAAATCGTAATCTCGGGACCAGGTGGCTTTTCCTACTTGGTCTACGATGTCGTCGTCATCAGCATAGAATGTAGTAAAGTTGACGGTGGGGTCGAGACTGTCAAACATCCCGTATATAGAGCTGCCATCTCTCTCGTCGTGCTTGAATTTGGTCACTGTCATTTGGTTACGGGCCCAAGCAACATTGACCTCATTTCCTATGTCTTCCGGAAGTAGTTGCTTCGACATACCATCAAGATGAATCCTGGGAACAGAATAGTTTATTGATATGGGACGAACTACGGTAATTAAGGTATTGTCCCACTTGCTGTGGTTGAAACGGCAGCCAACATTACTTTCGGACGTTAGCCATCCTCTGAAACGCAGGCCATTGACAGATGTTAAGTAAGCATATGGTTTGTGTTCCAGAGGATGAGTGTTAGCGAGAAACTTGGTATTCATTGGTCTGATGAAGTCCGTATGTTACCATATGACCCTTGCTAAACACGCCATTTTATTTTCAAGCACACTACATAACAATGAGCACAATTTGATATTTATTTTTCCATTCTTGTTTGTCAAATAAGCAAAATATATATTTTTATAAAATATATATTTATTAAAAAAAAAGGGTAAGATCGTGTATCTTTGGAAGTAATAGTAGCGTCGGTTACATATTTAATCTGCGGAAGTCTATAGATGTATATAATTATTATCATTATACACATTGAAGATCTATTCTATATATAAAACAGACCTACATGTACATCTCACCAAGGGAAGGTTAGAACTCCGAACTACGCTGACTCCGTTTACTACCCTTACCGGAATACAACCCATATATCTGGCTGGCAATTTGTACCCTGGCGGCAGAGTGGGTTGTCTTCCCGTGTGTCTAATTTAAAACCAACCAATTAAAACATGCGGTATTAACAATCCTGATTGCGGATTGTAACCTAATACTTGTGAAAGTGATTGCCAACATAAAAACTCTTAGCTTTGAGAATATTTGCCTTCGTTTGCGGGTCGGCAACTGTGTCGAGCACATTCTGTACTTGACAGTGCTCGCCGCCATTGTTATTGTGACTGACAAAGTAGGTGGCGCTTATACATGTTAGGGCGAATCTGATTGGACTATGGTTGCCGACAATAGCCAGCAAATATGATTACGTGCCATAGTGAAGATGATAAATGGATGTTTGAATCATGTGCAATATATATATGAATAATGAAACATTTGTAAAATTACAATTTTAACTGCTGACATAGGTTTTGAGGATTTGAATTGATTCCAATTACACGGACCTAGAGCTAGACGATACACATTTTCAATGATCATTCCGTTAATCCAGCAGAAACAAACAGAAAAGAGTTAGGTTTACCTGTACGCACTAATTTCCCCGGTGCTTGTTGGATGATCGTTATTGTGAATCAAGTGGTACTTCGGAGTGTCAAAGTTGAACTTGTAAGCAGCATTCATTTCCGTGCGCTTAAGATTCTTTTCATATTTGATTTGGTAATATTTAGAATTCGGGTCTCCTGTCGTCTGATAGTTCGGAGATACGTCACGTGATATATCCAGAGTTTCGTATCTGTTGTTCTCTCCACGAATATCAATATCAGCCTTAAAGAAGAACATATGATGGTGAATACTTGGAATTGTATCTGTCTTTATCTGAAAGCCATAAGGACTTTCCTTTGGAGTGAACACAGACGTAAATATATACCCGGTTGAAAGTACCCGCACATCCATTGCTCCACTTTGGTGGAAGATGAAATCCACGACATAGTCGTAATTAACGACAGTGTAAATACTCCTGAGAATAAGGACATTGTCTGACAGACCAGAGTAGAATCCTCCCTCGAACTGGCTGTACGAGAGGTGACGCCGTAGAGGAATGCCCTGGTTCTGTTCAAATACGCAGAAGGATCTTTGTAAGTTGACAGGTTCTTCAGAAGTCTCTCCTAGATAGGTGTAGTTGAAGAAGGTGCTGGTTTCAGGACAGTCCGAGCCAGGCACGAGGGATTGAGAATGAGTTCCGATTAAAATGCCACTGTCAATGTAATCCGCGCTTCTTGTTGCGGAGTTGTTGGACGCATAGTACACAGCGATTTCTTGGAGTCCAACCTCGTAGGCAATTCTCTCATCCTTGAACCGGATATCGTATAGTTGAGGTCCGCTAAGAGTGGACTGTCTGAAGTTGAATGACCAATGCATATATTCGATCTTACGGTGTTTAACGGTGTAACGCTTACCATCTGGTTCGTACATCCGGGGCGCTCTCTTCTTATTCTTGGGCACCGGATCACCACGCAAGTAAAGTGATGACGTTTGTTTTGGTATATCTTCAGGAAACGGTGTGTGGGTTTTAGGAATGGAACCAGTTCTGTACTGTTCAGCTAAATCATCAAGTCCCTTGTATTGTTTTCCAGCATATTCGAGAAGTTCCACGAAGAATTTTGATGGATGAACGGAATCGAAATTGGTGAGCATTCTGAGATCTACGGGATGGAGATCGTAGTATTCTACTTTTTGGTAGACGGACAGCCACATCTTTCGCACCTTCTTACGACTTATGCCAGAGCTGACTGGAGATGGGTAGAACATAAGACAGCTATGGTCACAGTCCATGAAGGTACCACCAAAGCTCTCTCTCAGGATGAATCCAATCTTCTCGTCAATATTTGGAAACAGATGGGTGTAAAATGAGCCGAATTCCACTGCACCGAGTGGTCTGAATGAATACGGAACTGGATTTTTACGTCCTTTGGTTTTTAATAACTCGAGTTTCGTGGGTTGTGTGAGTGGACTGACAATATATTCTTCAGTTCGTAGATCTTTGACATCTCCTCTGAAGATAACAATACGAGCCTGCCTCTCGGGTTTAGGACCAGTGCCTTTTAGGAATGCAAGCGCTTCTGATTTCCTAGGTGGATGCAGATCAGACACATAGATGTAGCTGGAATTCAGTGCAACTTTGCTTGGTTTCACTAAGTTCAAGTCCTTCCTGGCGTACAGGAAGTCTTGAATGCTCTTGAGTTCTTTAACAGTGAGGTCATCGAACAACCCTGGATCAGTTGCCTCGGAAGTGTCTATGTTTTCTTCAAAATCATTTCCACAGTCTGGAGCGGCTTGCTTCTCGAACCGTCTGTCCTTGAGGACTGAGACAACAATTAAAGCAATCACCAAGGCGAATGTGATCAACGTCAATGTTATTGTTGCACAGCGCCATCTGCCGATGCTCCGTCGGTATTTTTCAGACATGCTGCCAGGTATGGAATCTGGAAGGCAAGGTTAACCACTTTGTAATATGTATTTGCTACAGCATACATGCCTGATTTCTCCATACAAACTAAAGTCACTAAAACAAGTCTTACATTTCTAGAAAAAATACCATTTACACTTGTTAACTGAAAACTGTATTTCGGAAGAAAGAAAAACCCAGCTGAGTCAATTTACAAACAGTATTAAACTCCGATTAATTAAGTGTAGCGCTTATTGTTGTAGTAAACCTGCGATCACCGGTTAATGCTAACGAGCAAGATGATGGTGCAACAGGTATTAAATGTGTCGACATATATAATATCACTTAGCAAGTTCTAAATTAGCAATGGATACGTTTTCATAAGTCGAAATTTGAATTATAGTCCTTCGATAGGTGACTGCAAGTCTGCATAATTATTAGCACACACGCACGTACACGCGTACCCACGCACGCACACGAGCGCCCGCACGCACACGCACACGCACACACACACACACACACACACACACACACACACTCGTTGCGTATAATCTACAACTGCCCATGTCCGTGTACAATAGAGAATACATACGTATACCGTATGCATCTTTATCAAATACAGATACGAACTTATCGTATAATGCAAAGCGGATTTCAACCAAGTGAAACATTGCGCCATGTGAAGAGATAGTGAGTCGATACTTTAGTCATCATGGTAGTTCCTAATACAGATGAGTATAATATGACGAGTATGATTACTTCAAAAGGAAAATTACGTCGATCGACAGGTTCTAAATAGTGCAATGTAATTAACGTTTTCTCTGTCAGTAAAAGGTTAACAACATTATACATGTACATATCAACATAACTTTCTCATGAACATGCCTTTGTAAAAATGACAATATATTTAGAAGTCATAAGCATGAATGGTCACATTGTTCATGGGCCAATTGCATTACGAATTCGACGTATCTAAACGTAATTAAGTTAACTTCATACTAATACCTTTGACACGTTTCGATCGCCGACGACCTCTACAGTTTAACTCCCGTTTCTTATCTGCGTGCGAGTGGCACGTGACCTATCTAGCACCAGTTAAAGGACCGCAGTCATATATTTCAATGTTCGTTTTCGTCTAGGTCATATATTATCTGCATTACATTCAGTTGGGATGCGAAACATCGATAATGCACAGCTCAAAAGACGTTTAATACAACGTGGTTTTGAATTGTATTATTCCACTCTTGCAATGGTAGGTATTCACAAAGGACAGTATATTGACATAAAATTGGCGTTATCCTAAATATATCTCAATTATACAATATATCATGTACACTAATGATCAACATCATCAACTCTATCGTAGTTCAGTATTAATACTTAGTAAGAAATGGATGTTCTAATAGCTGGAAGCTTAGGTTATGTAACTTATTTGATTGTATGCTTTTGACGGTATGGCTTTAATACAGCCACATGAATATGTATGTGTCCTGAAACTAGGTCACCATTCAAACAAATAAATGTAGATTACAATTTAAGTGACGTAAAAGCATATTTAACTTCATAGTAAAAGCATCATTTGTGCAAATATACATTTTGGAGAAGTTGCATGAGATGTGCACATACCCCTAGCTTTTATGTGAGATCTTACTTCACCCGACCTTCTGTAGAACCCTGTATCTGTACGTGCATGAATTATAACAAGGCACAGCTTTAAATTCGTGCATACGATTTTATCTAGGGACATTTTATGATTGAACACAATTATTATTCTCTTTATGGTGGTTAAAAGGTGCAAATAAAGCTTAATTAAAAATATGTCCATCCAAGCCGCACTTACTATACATACCCTCCTATTACATACCCTCCTATACATCCACGCATCATTCAGACACCCATTGTACACCCAATCAACCATTGCCTCACCCCGGTAATCCAGGCTAGACCATGCCGCCCAGAGTCCACGTACCACCCACCATGTTTCCAAAGCCCCACTGCAACTATCCATACCACACCACAGACACCTCCCCACCCCACCCCCACCCCCCTGCTAGCCAGGCCTCATCCCTGCTAGCAGACCACACCAAGACACCTAGACCCCACCCTGACACTCGAGCTCCGACCCCTCCCTTCAACATAGGTCACGTGCAAGACCCCGCCCAGTTACCAGACGGTATCCCTTCGTCACCCAGACCCCATTATTTGTATTCTAGTATTAGTACTTAACCTCGCCTAACAACTACAAAATCAACATGCATCTATAAATTATAACTAGGCCTACATTAGTCTCGTTTTCTCATACGTGCATATGTAGGCTACTAATCTGATAGTTAACGCGCACCCGTCGGCAATGTGTCTACTGGCTCCTGGAAGTGGTCATAATTAATTAGTGTAACCATTGTATGGTAACCCACATCGTCAGTCCGTGATTATGAATAATGTATTACGAACGTTATGAAATACTGGTACATCGAGAGAACGCAACACACTACACCCTTCATGATAGTAACACACTACACCCATCATGATAGTAATACATTACACCCATTATGATAGTAATACACTACGCCCATTTTGATAGTAATAGGAAAAGAAGAAAAAAACGAAACATACACAGGTGTTTCGAAATCTGTGTAATAAAACAAGTTCGAAAAGATACATTAGAACAGAACAGAACCTTTATTCACTCGATCGGGCCAAGAACCTCTAATCGGCATGTGAGGTACAAATATTAATTACAAAAAGAAACATCGTACATAATCGCGGATATGGATTTGCTATGAAGTTTTTCGTTTCATAGAGTTCATGACACTAGTACAGATCCGACGAAATACACTGCGATTTTTCAATACACCGGTTTTCTTTCTCCTAAACAGGGCGCGTAAGTGAAGGATGGATATAGTCTAGACAGGTAATACGAGGGGATATCAAAGAAGCGATACATCTCCCAGGTCAATAGAGAGACAGTTCGGAGTTGGCGATCTGTCGCGTACCTTGGTGAAACGATTGACCTTAATACCGACTGCAGAGCACTGGAGATGCCCTTCGCTTACCGGTACATACAGCACTCTGAACATCCTCGCGTCACTGCCCCTTGTATTGGTACATAATCGGACGCTTCGGATGTAGCCCGAGGAGGATCGAATGGCCGGTACAGTAGATGATCTACCAAAACTGGTCACAATCATCTACAGGTGCATTCATGAACACATGGTGTTATCAACACATGCATATAATATTACTATGGCTAGTCTAATAATATTACGTATGCTTACTAGTATATTCCAACGAAACGAATCAGCATGGTTTGCTCTTGTGCTCTGGTGGCCTAATGGAAGACAAAAGAGTCATAGTGGTCAACCAGGCCCCACCTCAGCTATACCCAGACCACACCCAACCACCCAGACCCCATCACAGAAACCGTACCAGAAGAAGAAAAAAAGATGCATGGTGTATTTCAAGTATATTTGCCACAAATGAACATTTGGCAACCCACTTTGAAAATGCCCATTAGGTTTAAGCTGTCAATGCTTTCCTTCTATGATTAACAACTCTGTGGTCACAAACATGCCTTCAGATCACTGACTTGATACATCATTTATACAACGAACATAACGTATTTTAATAGTAAGCTATCCCGGTGGCAATATTATAATGATAATGCCATGTTTGTTTGACCACTGTATATCGTTAACTATAAATGCTACTATCTACATTGTATGCCCGATTTCTAACCCTGTCTATATTAATTTGACATGTTTTTAACTAGTTGTACGGGCGGGTGGTAGCGCAGTGGTAGAACAGTTGGACTTCGGAGCCAAAGGTTCCAGGTTCAAATCCCGCCCCGGGG
>JAUTBT010084336.1:0-12379 GCA_032361225.1 Lepetodrilus schrolli | reverse complement strand
GCATCCTATCAATATCGCGTCAGAAAGGTAACTTTCGCGAACATTGATGCCGGGCCCCTGGGGCGGGATTTGAACCTTGGCTCCGAAGTCCAACTGTGCTACCACCCGCCTCATTTAATAATGAGGGAACAAAACAGAGTATACCATTAATAATGTGGGAACAAAGCCAGGTAAGCCTTTAATGGAGCACTGATACTGATACCTAGGATTAAATGTAACCAGCAGCATATAGTGTATGGATTGTCTCAGCATTGTGCAGTTCTTGTTCCCTGACGTCGGTCTGCCACATGCAGCAACATCAGGGACGACAGCCCACATGTCAGCTGTTCTGGACCCCTGCGTTATCATCATTGACATTCCATCACATTCAATACCACATAGGACAGTGATTGGGATTGATCAAGCAGGGAGAGGGTTAAAACATGCTCAGTTTACTCTCCAGATGAAGCAGCACTACTGGCTTCTCATTCACGACTACAGTACATAAATGTGTCTACCTTGTTGCTGGGTTGGATAGGATGGCCGCCACCCATGAGAGAGTATACTGTAACGTGGCCGTCGAAGGAGGAGCTGGAAATCAGGGACGGGTTGCGAGGACACCACTGCACGTCGAAGCTCCACTGGTTCGGTGTGGGCAGCTCGTATACAACCTACAACACACAACATGAGATAGTTACCACTAGCATACAGGAGAGGCTTGGAAAGCATGTACTGTGTCTAACACATTCCATATCAGTGCAAATGTGGCAAAAATAACAGAGGATGAACAGAGAGCATTGAGTAGAACTTGCAACAATACTTAAATAATTCACTTTCATTCAGAAATACTGTGGCTAAAAGTTGTGGAGTTATTACAGAAATGATTTTCACCTCTCCTCGCTTTTCGTTACTGTTGGGGTTCCAGCACAGGATCCTGTTGTCTTTACCACAGGTCAGAAGTAGGTCAGGGTCGCGGGGACACCACGACATTGAAAGGATGCCCCTGGAAAGGAAGATAAAAATAACTATAAACTAAGGGAGATAATCAAATCTTGCGATATCAATATGTTAAATCTTCACTAACTTTATAGACAAACAAAAAAATGCAAGCATTCACTGTTGTTGAAAATTCCTGTACCTTTGATGATTTTCCAGTACTTTGAGTGGCGATGTGGCATATCGAAGATCCCACAGTTGTATGACGGGGGTGTTATCATCTTCGGACGAGATCATTAGCTGTGTGGCTACATCAGGGTGCCATACTATATGCTTCGACTTAATCTGTAAATCACAACCAAGTCAACAGGTGTCACATATAAATCAAGATGCCGTCAATGCATCAAGAAGAGTATCAGTAACAGGACGAGTACATGGAAATATTCAGCCATGTGAGAAGGAAGTGAAAACTTTCTACAAAAGTACTGTTGAGTATTTCTGTGTAATGGTGAGTGAGTGAATTATTGTTTTATATCACAACGGGAATCTTTCACCCATACATGACGACTGTGTAATGGTGTAACCACTAACACACATAGAACATCAACATCTTCATGCAAGGGACTTCGGTCAAGCGTGTACGAATGAATTATTGCTTTACGTCGCAGTGGGAATATTTCACCCATAGGCGACAGGTCAGGTTTGTAGAATTAGGCTATTTGGAAATATCGCACAGGGATGCAGTCAAAGACTGGTACCATTCTCTTTGTCGTTATTAATTTGGAGGAAAAAAAAGGTTTCGTGGATGGCTATTTTATGATTTTTATGATGAGTCGCTAAGCAGGTAGTAACTAATTTTTTTACTTTTTTTTTACTGATAATGCAATGATAATGAGTGATTATTGAGTTTAACATCGCTGCGGGAATCTTTCACCCATTTGCGACAAATGCAATGATAAATACAGGTATGATGAAAATGGATCTGTACTGTACCCGTGACATGCTGTCGGTAATTTTGATGATGGGCTCATTTTTGCGTAGATCCCACACAATACAGCGTGAAGCAAACGTAGATCCCAGGATGTGCTGGACTTGCTGGTTCCATGCCACGCATGCTACTTCCTCTGGAGGCTGCAAGTAAACAGATCACATTCCTTAATTACAAAACACCAACCACCTTGGTCAAGTTGAAATCGACATGCACTGGAAACCAATAACTTACAACATGTTTTTCCTTTGTGCATTTTATTTTGGGGAAGGGATAGACAATTTATTTGGGGGAAGGGATAGAAGACATGACCCACCAATGAAGATTTTAAATTTGTATTTTCTGGTAGCGGGAGAGGAGCAAATGTTTAGGGGAAAACTAAAACTTACATTCCCCATATTATTAGCTTTGTGTGGAGTGAATTTTTGTTCTACATCACAGCGGGAATCTTTCACCCATACGCATTAGGTGGACGATCCTGACAAGCTATGTATATATCATGACAATACATCGTAATATTGTAGAAAGTTGTGTGTCTGTCATACCTGTGACTTCTGGCCTGGGGTCATAGGGCTTTCAGGCTTATTCAGATCCCAGATGAAGATCTCGGACTCTCCAGCTCCCGATGCTAACAGGTTTTGCTGTAAAACACATACAGACAATAAATGTACAACGAACAACCCTGGCCAGCGCTTATGAAAGTTGTAAAAGTAGTCCAGGCATACATCGAGTTATCCAGCATTTTCAGCTGTGGCAAAACCCTGACATATGCCCAGATTTACGCATGGACAATTATATCACCATTTTGTGAAACATTGGCAAGAATGAAATAGCCTTGAAGCAAAAGATATGCTAATCTAACCCCTTGAACAGTTTAACATTTTATATATTTGTATGCTTTACACAATGTATTACTAGTCGCTCGAGATTAATAACTTCAAATCTCCATTAACATATACACCATTAGTTCATAAGAATGTGAAAGGTGCCCCACCTGGAAGGGGTTAAAGTCAAGGGCCTTGACAGCCCCAGTATGCTTGGACTGTTCGAACAGCTTGCAGTCCTTCTTCTCTTCTATCAGTGCGGCAGCATCGTATGCCTGGACCAGTCCGTTGTCCGTGCCGGCCACGATCACGCCTGACGGAGTCTCCGAGCTGCCGATACCGTGCGACCCCCACAACACTTTATGGAATCTTCACAGAAACAGAAAATGTCCGTGAACAGTCAACTTATACATCAATCTTAATAAAAATGTGCAGAATTCCACACCAGTGAAATTTCTTCTTATATTCCATGGAAATATACTTTATGAATAACATAGACTACCACAAATCTCCTCTCAGTATACCAATAATTCAGGAATGTTTTTAAAAGGTGAATTAACTCTTTATTAAAGTACACCATTTATTATCTAAGTAGCAACAATAATTATCTAAGTAGCAACTAAAATTTAACAGATATATTTACATGGTTTTGGATACAGATGCAACTATACCCCCCCCCCCCAAAAAAAAAAACCCACAAAAACACAACATCTTTTAGCGATGAGCAATTAATTTCTGTTAGTATTTATTAACTTCCATTCCTGAAATGTACCTGCACTCTGACTGTAGTGTGGACACCAATGGCATGTCCAGTGTGGCTTCAGCCAGGTTCAGGCTGTAGACTTCCAGGGCAGAAGTAGTGCTGAAAGAGTGGAAGATTCATGTGTCGTCAGTGGGGCAATTGTCCACCTTGCTATTGTCAATGTCGTTCAAATTATATTACATCACTGATATTAACGTATTAAATCTGCTAGTGAGTATTCACCTAAATGTGGCATCCAGTTGTTGAGCAGCAGTACCGGCTACCATGTAGATAGGGTACTGGTCCACAGGGGACCAAGACACATTGGCCGTCCGGTCTATTTCCTTGATCCTCATGATGATAATCTGAAATAACAACACGACAAATAGGACCAATAGTCCAGAAAAATTTGCACTTATGCAAAAAAAAATAGTACCGTATACCAGGAAATGTTCGAGGTTGGAAACGTTCGAGGTCTGCACTTATGCAAAAAAAATAGTAATTGGATATGTGGAATGTATGGACACTGCGTCCAGCTACTATCCAATGCATCTTTTAGATTCTACCCAAGGGAGATAATTGAAAATTGTCTGGACATGTGAATGTTTTCTAGTGTTTACTTGAAGAATGATGTGTGTGTGTGATCGTGATCATATTTGATATGCTATGACATACCTGGTGCCGAGATTGTGAAACCTTTTTGAATACAATTTCACGCTCACATGTTAATCTCCATATAAAATTTCAGCTTGAGCATGAAATTGTACTCAAAAGATTTCATAATCTCGAGCCCTGTTGAGTTAATCCTTATAGTAGATGCACTAAATCTGTTAATGGAATTGTAATATGAGGGGTGTTTGAACTCAGTTGACTAATCTCCATGTCCCTGTCCCACACAAGCGTTCATACTAATTACAATTGTAGGAACATGAAATTGTCCAAGTGTTGATATTATTGGAACAGTGCTCGTCATATATAGGATACTTATGGCCAGTGTGTGTACATAGCAATAGCAATGAAGCTATCCTGCCACAAACATGGCCTAGAACTTAGAAGAGCTATAGGGGTTGGGGGGTGTGCTGGTAACCTGTATTAATATTGATGGAGATCACTAACCAGTACAGGTAGAAAAGTGAAGCATCTATCCAAAATTTTAAACATTGGCAACAACTTTAAGAAAACAAACATAATTATAGTCATCAAAAGAACCACAGTAGTGTTTCGACAGGATAATTAACATTTATTGCCATTAATTCATTGGCATAACTGTCATCAATGCATACCTGTTTACATTGATGTAATCATTAACGGGCAGTTCTCTAAAATTGGAAAACGTGGAATAAAACTGTGCAACAGCTGAGTGATAGAAAAAAATCTAGTGATAAATTGCTGGCATTTGCATCCTCAACCATATGGGGTTGATTATATATCTCTTAAGATTATTGAGATATGAATATACTGAACAGGTTTCAAACCACAATATGTTTCAATTATTAGATAGTTTCTTGATGCAATAAAAGTTAACTTGCTAAGAAAATATTTTGACAGATGATCACAACCGACGTTACGAATAGTAATACTATTTCGAGTGTATGCCGGCCGGCTACTTACATGATTTCACGTGCACGTGTGAGTCTCTTACGCTATTTAGACTCGCTGATGTGTTCAATAGTTTCTTCTTAACACTTTCTAGCAACAGCCTAGCCCACAAACACCATAAAGTGACGTTAAAAGAGTGTCGTATTCCACGTCGTTTTCATAATCAACGTGGCTACATACCCACATCACCAAAATATCACTTCCGGACATGCGCGATGTTATCTGTACAACTATCTAGACTTGAGGCGGCTTTAAAAGATATTTTATTACTCTGGAGATAATATGAAACAAACGCTGCTGATTCATGCCTTGGTTGTCGTATACTATGGTCTGTTTAGGTGTTAGATGTGCAGTTCTCAGTGTGAAAGGGATGGGAGGCTAATTAAGTAAAGTTCCACGATAATAGATCTAATTGAGAGAATATCGCCCAAACACATTCACGATCATATATAATTCTTCGACACACACACACAGACACACACGCACGCGCTCACGCACACACACACACACACACACCACACACACACACACACACACACACACACCACTGCATCGTAGTCCTAATCGTCTTACTCTGTTGCGTATTACGACTTGTAGTTAGTCATACTAACAGGTATTAACGAATGCCATGAAATTTGCACTCTGTCACTAAACGAGTAGCCTATATTATAACTTAGATGCAGTTCTGTAGCTAAAAGGTGCCCCGTTTACGTGATATAATACAGTTGACGATCTCCATTCCAACTTCATAATAATATTAATATGCAACTGATTCTCACATCTTGACATACAGCAGACGGTCTCTATTCCACTCCTGATATTGA
Source organism: Lepetodrilus schrolli (assembly GCA_032361225.1). Lineage (NCBI taxonomy): Eukaryota > Metazoa > Mollusca > Gastropoda > Lepetellida > Lepetodrilidae > Lepetodrilus > Lepetodrilus schrolli. The sequence continues at coordinate 6,487 of JAUTBT010084336.1, read as the reverse complement.
CCATGTGCTCGCACACTTTAAAATACCACATGTCGCAGTTGAACATGGGTATCCCATTCAAACACTTTGTACTGACTCTGAGCCGACCAGTCGTTGCTGTATAATTCCCTTTAATGCTGAGCGCTAAGCAAGGGGACAACAACTACCATCTTTTAACGTATGTTGGTATGACGTGACTGAGGATCGAACCCGCGATCGTCCGCACTCCGGGCCGACCCCCTAACCATTACGCCAAGGAACCGGTTTGCGCTATATTGATTGATTGCAGTTTGATGTTTTTACAGTCGCCTTCCAGCATTGCTGATTCCACATTGGGACGCATGAGTGGTAAGGGGGAATGAACGCTTTGGATGTCTTAGCACCATCTTTTTCTATTTACCATTTGGTATGGGCTGTTGCCTATTTTTTGGGCAGTGGGTGGGGGTGGGGTGGGGGGTGCCAAGTGTTCAGTTGTTCGCTTGGCGGGAGGTGGGCTGAGTGCCTAGAGCTATAATTATAGCGGCATAGAGAATGGGACTTAGGGAGGGGAGAGGGGGAGTGGGGGTGGTAGTATGGGGATGAGGTGCGTAATGTCTTGGTGGGAAGTGGGGTGGGTGCCTAGTGATAAGATGTTATATATATATAGATGTTATAATGATATAGCGGCATAGTGAATGGGACTGAGGGGAGGGAGGGGGGAAGGAGGGGTGTTGGAGGTGGGCCGTCCCTCCGGCGCAGCTTTAGGAGATTGGAAGTCTTTCCTGGATTCCGGGGTAGGAGTAGAGGGGTACGTGTTATTGTACCCTGCGGACCTAGAGTTGGTCAATTAGGCCTGTTCTATCAAGGAAGTCCTGTAACGATACGCGCTGCCTCAGTTTCTATGTTGAGGATGGCAGCGAGGCCTGGGAGGCCAGCATCTACCTACTCCTGCAGTAGTGCACGCTCCTGCTGGTAGGTTGGGCACTGAGTTAACAGGTGTTTCACGTCCAGGGCGGTGTTACACGTGGTGCAACGGGACCGTGAGACTCTAGTAACTCCGACCCTGAGCCTACCTCACTGCGCCTGCTCAGCCGGACTTGGCACGTTTGGTGTGGTCTGGCGTGTTTGTTTGACTGCCACTGGTCATTCCACGTTTGCTCGGCTATTTCCAGTATATGGGACTTTATCTCATGGGTGGAGTGTGTTTGTGGATTTGGCTGAGACAGCGAAATTCTTGACAATTTGTCGGCACCCTTGTTTCCTGGTATGCCGACATGGGATGGTATCCAACAAAGCTGGATGCGGTAGCCCCGCTGTGCAAGCACAGTGTGCTTCTGCAGCAGACTACTAAGCAATTTGGGGCGTGCATGGGATTTGCCTGTATCGCCTGTTATGCGCTGAGAGAATCAGAGAATATAACCACCCGGGTACTATTGGTTATTTTGGGTAAATTTGCATCAACGATTGATTGATTGATTGAAGTTTGGTGTTTTTACAGTCGCCTTCCAGCATTGCTGATTTCGGCAGACTGGTCCCACCTTGGGACGCATGTATGGTAAGGGGGAATGGAAGCTTTGGATGTCTTAGCATCATATTTTTCTATTTACCACTTGATATGGGTGTTGCCGCTTTTGGGGGCAGGGGTGGGGGAGGTGCATCAACGAATAAAGGAGTACTTATATAATATGTCATCTTGCCTAGGCCACGTGATCTAAAGCGGCTTTGGCCATGTACGACCCCTTGCCTGCAAAGCCTATGAATTCCCGGTACAGCGAGATCAAAGGGCTGCGGTCGGCACTGATAGTTCAATCAGATGAGTTCTAAGATGTATTAGCTCCGCCTACTTGTCGGTTACAACAATGACGTCAAGCACTGTCACCTGCAGGATTTGCTCGGTTGCCAAGCACCAAGTATGTGCAAATCCTTTCTAAGAGTTTTCTAGTGGGAAACCATCTTGCACAGGTGTTAGATATAACCTACAACAAGTTGACTGGCTGTCAACACATTATGTCATGCCAAGCAGAATCCCCTCACGAAAGTAACTGTTAATAAAGCATGTTTTCATTGGTTGGTTTAAAATTACACACAGGGACAGACAACTCGCTATGCCGCTAGGGTACCATTTGCCAACCGGATAAATGTAGGCTATGATGGGAAGGTCAGTAAACGTAGTCATGCGTAACTCGGAGTTCTAACATTCCCTGGGGGTGATGATAATATGTATGTATGTGAAATAGTAGTTTTGAAAATAATATAGTATTTATTTGACATGCTTTTTTCGATACGATGTTGTGTTGTATAAAATCGTTGTCGTAACGTTCTCGCTATAGTAGTGGACTCCCTACCAGAAATAATTAACTTGCAGATCGAGTATATTTATTCCAATGACAAATTCTGGTTTAATACCATATTTATTTTAGCGTTATCTTTCAAATTAAAATGACCACAGCTTGCAACTCGAATTGAAAATAAACAATGAAATTAGAATAAATTGTAAAATATAATAACTTCAACTAATATATTATGACTATCCTACTATATAGGCCATTGACCTTGATACCAAATAACATTACATCTACTATTTATGCCCTATAAATTCTAGATCCTGATATACAATGTATAACACAATTGCTGCAACCTTCGAATATACACTGAAAATGTATACCTGATACGTAGTTAAATTTTTCCAACTTTGGTGTCAAATGCCTTGCAAGACTTTCGATGTGTATCCTACCTCTGCCTAGAATAATCAACATACTTCTTCTTGGAGTGCCATATCTGGTCCTTGATGTAGGAGATGTCCCTCTTGCACTTCTCAATTTCCACCGACTTCAGACCCTCTACTACTTTGTATTAATAGACAAGCAGAACAAACACAATTAGGTACATATCCGCCGTTCTCTCATCTTCATCAATTCACCCCCACAACCCCATACCCTCTCACTCACTCTCTCTCTCTCTCTCTCTCTCTCTCTTCATTTTTACCTTATTCTTTCTCTCTTCAGTGTCCCTTCTTTCTTTTTGTATCCCCTTCTCTCTTGCTCTCTCTCTCACACACACACAACACACACATACACACAAATACACACCCACAGACACACACCTTTCTCTCTCTCTCACTCTCTCCCCCTCTCTCTCTCTATCTCTCCCTATCCCTCTCTATCTATCTATCTCTATATCTATCTACCTTTGTACCTTATTCTTTCTCTCTTCAGTGTCCCTTCTTTCTTTTTGTATCCCCATCTCTCTCTTGCTCTCTCTCTCTCTCACACACACACAACACACACACATACACATAAATACACACACAGATACGCACGCGCGCGCGCGCGCACACACACACACACACACACACACACACTAATAGTTAGCATATAGCCGCGTTCGAGTTGGAATACGAGTGTTGACTAAAACGAGCGTAAAGATATACAATGAAATAGAATATGGAAAACCGTGATACTGATGCAGACATAATATCTATCTGAGTAGTTTGATGTCGGCATATCCATGTACTAAGGAGTCTATGACAATACGAAAACATACACTAATTAAATTGTTCAATTAGCAAAATTTGCATTGCCCATTGTTCCCGGACGTTAGCCACCATCACGACTGTTATTAAATGTACATAGATATCTTATTTATATCCGTTCTTGTCCGCTATTAATCGTGTCGGATGACAAACGCATTACTGTTTGGAACGAAAATAGGTTGCTATAATTGCTGTTGTTATCAACTGAACAAACGCAGTTACAGACCCTGGAGTAATAACTTCGAATAGGTATATTGTTGTCATGGCAATGCGTCAACTAATAAGATTTAAGAATTACGAATATGCATAGCCACTTCCAGATCAGAAGATGAAAATATATGGTTATGAGATTAAGCATTAATACTATTAGTCAATGGGTTGGGAGGGTCTAGCGTGCGCTCCCCATCCCAGAACCTCCAAGAGTGGTACCAATTTGTTCAGGGGACCCTCCTCATTGATATCATACATGTTACCAACAAAAAGGTTGGGTTGCACTATGCATTTTCTGCGTTTTTTTCAATATGGCTGCAAAGCGCAAAACTTCGAACGGTGACATATCTCGGCCTGTGAGACTCCTATAAACTTAATTTTGATGTCTATAACCACATTTTCAGGGTCAAAGAATCAAATAAAAAAACACTTATACCTCCATTAGTTGAAGTACTTTAAGCAGCCATCTTGATTTTCAACATAGCCACCAATAAACATCGTTTTTGGCCATATCACCATTTGCAAAACAGATAGTGAGTTAGTTCGGGTTTCATCACCATGTTTGCAGTGGGTGTTAGGAAATATATATACATTTGCCACTACAAATGTGGTTTTGCTGCTGTCATTTCCGTTGTATGTGTATGCTTATTACTGATACCAATGTGGCTGTGGTGTTTATCATTTCACATCAATATATGTCTTATGTTGATGAAAATGAAGGTAGTGAAATGGGGTGATTTGCTGTTATATTTGGTTGTGGCACAAACACTCTGCTGGTAAATATGAACATCTATGCCACAGGCTGCATGCTGTAGTGCAGTACAAACTGTTATATATTGGTTAAGGTGTCTACTGCAATTGACAATGAGTGTTCAAAGGAAGACATACATATGATATCCTGTTGTTGTTTTCACTCCTATATGTATACCTACTTGTTTGTGATGATTGCATACAATGAAGTATATCTTTCTTGCTAATCTTCACGATCCTGGAGAAAGATTCCAGAACAACCTGGATGAATGCAAGCACAGACTTGATGAACAAACAGTCTCAGTACACCATAGACGAAACGTTTGTGATCAGATACCAGCCAAGTATTTGCCTAAAGTACAGTATGGTTACAACCATGAATACTATCTGTTCATAGATATCATGTCAAGGGAAAATTCATTAATGACACTCAAGAAACGTGTCCTACTTCACCAGCAAGAAGATCATCCACCGAATCAGATGGATATATATATTCAATTCAGATTGTATCTTCTGCCAGAAAGGAAGATGAAAAAAACATTATTTGGTGGCCAAGACCAAGCAGAATTAATTGGTAACATGTATGATATCAATGAGGAGGGTCCTCTGAACAAAATGGAACCACTCTTGGAGGTTCTCGGATGACGTGGAAGTGCGTGTTGGGCCCTCAAGCAAAAATATGACGAAAAACTACTTCAATTGGCGGCCATTTTGAAAATCATAATGGTTGCTTACATTATTTGAGCCACATGATGTATAACACTTATATCACGACTTGTCAGTTTAGGGCAGGAGGAAACCCGCAACATCCGTAGCGCTGAATGTTGCAGTAAACCTGCGAGCACCGGCTGGTACTGACAAGACCAAGGATGATAACTGCATTGTCGACTCCTTTCATACAAATATAATACCAATCAATAGAACTTGATGTATGCCGTTTTTCTCTCAGAAAACGGTCTAGTTTTCTAGTGGTTGGAATATAAAGAAACATATTTAGGTTATACATCACTAAATGAGCACCTACACTTTGACATCTGTTTCTGGTCGTAGTATCTAGGCTAGCTGCGTCATCATTGGCATCTCTCCGAGGCCATAGTGTCCATCCTTAACCTTAGAAGATCCCATTTCCCTGGTTTTCTAATGACGTACAAAATATTCCTTATTTAGTCTAATGTTTGACCCGAGGAGTTAGTCCTATTTTAGCCTATAAGACATTTCTATGTATAGACAGACACCAGCCTGCGCTCTCGGGCTCGGTTCCGACGCTGGACCGTATTTCTACGGTTACTGCGCGTGCTTGAAATTGAAATTTTTCTAAGGTATAGTGTGTCGTTAAAACAATGTAATATGCATTTGAAAATAGAAGTATTGTGTTGCTTTAATGTTCCTATTGCATATATTATTGCCGTTTGGATACTAGTATTTGATTATCATTTTGCGTTCTATAATTAGAGAATAACCCACGAGATACGAGTGATTACGTGAAATATGTCCCGAGTGAAATTTCACCGCTGACATTGAGCGGGAGAGATATTTCTTGAGGTACACAAGACAGAATACGTATGCTAAGTGAATATTAATTTACTTTGCATATGTGACTCCAATTCGGTTCAAAACGACAACGTAATATGTGATTGTATGCCTTTAATCATTCAATAATGCACGCATTTAAAGTTACGGCTGAATCTTATCATAAACTAGTAATTATTCTGCATCGTCTGGGGAGGAACTAGAAGTAGACACAGTTTGCAAGCACACATTACACGACCTTTAAGCACTGGTCAAGCATCTGCTACCAGAACCCAGTGGTGCAGTAGTTTACTCGGTGCTGGTCAAGTCTTCCGTATATGCGACGCGAGCAGTATTAAGTACGTCCCACTTTAAAATTTTTAAACTTTTATTACACTCCGGTCGTGATTCACGATATAGGAGGACAGATACAAATACATCAAATACACAGATGATAGACAAGATGACGGGGGGTACAGGGGTTTGCACGAAGACGGTTATATAGAAATAAATAGAAATACAGGTAAA